>RQTK01000014.1:919454-935557 GCA_003991915.1 Elysia chlorotica
AGGCTACTTTGAATTCATGAATATGCATTGTCTACTTTTGTGACTTGGTCTGTCAGTTTGGGGTACTTAGGGATCGTAGCTTTCAAAAAATAACAGGCCGAGTCACCCAAATAAACAAAGTCAAAGTGAGCTATATCCTTAGACTGTTGGGCGCAACCGGAACAATTTAGGTTGTTGCTAGGTTGACATCTGCTAATTCTAGGCTGAACATAAATGTAACATTCTCTGGAAACCGTTCTGAATCAACAATAATACAAATTTAAAAGAAATAGACCGCCGTTACCTTTTTTTTATTCAAAGAAGTGATCAATCCATCAATTCGGTGACTTGGCATGTCTTTATTATCTTTAGAGAGGTTCGCACATATTATCTGTGTCGACGTATCTCCAGTACAAGTTGAAGGTTCTAGTCCCACAAGGGGGATTGTTTTCTGGTTGTTGTTGTTGTTGTTGATGATGATGTTGTTGTTCTTATTGTTATTGCTGCTGTTTTGTTGTTGTTGTTGTTTTTTGTTGTTGTTATTGTTGTTGTTGGGTTTTTTTGCATTTTCATTTAAACCCATCTTCTATCCGCTTTTGAGTTCTATCTAAAGCCATTTTTTGCTCTTATTTTTAATAAATCCAATGTCTCTCTGTCTGTGTTGGTATATGCCAGGTGTATGCCGCCGGTTTCAGCCCCGCAGCCAAGTTTGACGATCTGTTCATAGCAACCGGATCAGTGGATCGGATCAGACAGGTTAACTCGGATCTGGAGTTGGACCAGTTTGTGGTTCCTCTGGCGTTTTATCTATGTCAGGGTAAGTTTGGTTTCTATCCCGGTGACATTTCAGGTTGTCTTGGTCACCTCGAGACCGACTCATACCTTAAGGGGTCGACAGTACGCCTACGACTCGTCTTAACATAATAATGCGAAAAGAAGACACGACGAAATGTTAGCTGTCGCGACGTTTTATTTTTAACCCTAGGTCTAAAACTTAGCTGATTGGGGAAGTCTTTTAAATGAGGTAAATTGTGGTTACATCCTGAATACATATGTCAGAAAAGGTTACATCCTGAATATATGTATGTCAGAAAATTGAAACGTCACAGGATTGGCTAGTGTAAACTGTGGACGTGTACTTTCAAGTCAAAATGCAGGAAATCTGATTCGCCGTTTGGTACCAACGCGGGAGAATTTATTTATAAGCTTCTCGTTTTGTTTCTACTGATTGATGGGTCTTACTTTTTCTTTAAAATATATCAATGTGTAGGGTTCCAGAAATACAACCTCTAACCTCGTATCTAACTGCTCTTGAGATTTCGAGTAATTTCTCTCTCCATTTATATGTGAACATAAGTATTTTATTTCACCCACTTGAAACACTTCATAGTTATTATGGTTTTTGATTTAGTAATCAACATCTCAGAGAATAAAAAATACCCTTATAGGCCTCTATATAAGACTTTTCCTGGTGCAAGACCTAGATCCTAACAAGTCAGCTCTTGAAAACATGTTTTTTTTTTTTTATAAAAGATGAAAATATTTTATTAGTTATGTCTATCCTGGGTTTCCTAAGATCTCCTATGTTGAACCTTAACCACAGCTTCGAAACTCAGCTGTCTGTTGCCTTTTAAACCCAGAATAATCGAAGGTTATAGTCATATATATGCTAAGAACTTTAAAATATACTGAAAGGAATTTGATAGGACGTTGACCTTAAAAGTATTCAAAGTTTAAACACTGCCAAACTCTCTTGTCTTGTCACTGATCTTTTACGGGTTCTACTTTACTAAATTCTAACCCCCCAATTTGGAAATAGAATGCTCACTGTTGAATTATATAATGACAAAAACACAGTGTATTTTATGTATCGCAAAAAAGTAACGTCGGCTTAATTCCTGCATATCCACAGGTGCCCCCTCTCTCACAGTTGCCTAGGTTTTCAAGCGAAACGTGAAACTTGCTCAAGTTGAACTAATGGCATCAGGCGTTGGGATTTCATCACAGGCTCAGCAATGCTTGTGTATACTAAGTTTGATCTTATCTAAATAAAACAAAACACACTAATGGTTTTTAGTTATACCGGCTTTTAACATGTCAAAACTTGTTGTGAAGAAACTCAGGATTTGCTTATCTTTGATTGCAACCAATCATTGAGCAATCGGTATCCATCGTTTTGGTTAGTGAAAGAGAATTTCGATCTTATTAACTAGCACAGTCACAAATATTCCATCCATTATTGAGCGAAACATTAAAAAGCACGCATTCGTCGAGAAAAAAAGATGTTTATTTTTTAACATAGGAAGCTTGAGATTTTTTTCATTGTTCAGTTTCCATGATGACATTTGAAACTTTTCTTGTAGTTTAATTATCTAGTCAGTAGAGAGTGGTTATCTTCTTCCAATGGGGCAAGCAGTCCACTGTTCTTTTCTCCAAATTATTATATTCTGGACCATTATCTTTACCATTATTGCCAAAAGAGAAATATCTCTCCCGTAAGATTCTAGTCAGTATTATTATTTAAGGATTTCAATAATCTCCCGCACTATGTGACTTCATATTTTGTTAGTTAAGTATCGAGATGCTTAGTCTCAAATTAAGAAATATAGGCTACAGTACCGAATTAACACGATTAAAACCGACATGCATTGTGATGGGCCGGATAAAATGCTTTCGGACTTTGATGACAAGGAGTTAAGATTGATTCTCTCTCTCTCTCTCTCTCTCTCTCTCTCTCTCTCTCTCTCTCTCTCTCTCTCTCTCTCTCTCTCTCTCTCTCTCTTTCTCTCTCTCTATCTCTCTCTCTCTCTCTCTATTTCTCTCTCTATTTTCTCTCTTTATCTCTCAGGTGATGATAGAAGAAACAGGAATCTCCATCTTTATCTGCGTCGTTTGACTTTCGGTTGGCGCAAAGCCCCCAGTTTAAAATTTGGCAGAAGGTGCAAACACTCAGCAGGAGTGGAAGTCGTTTGCTCGGGAGGTGAAGCTGATACTGGGGGCCTTTCGGGTGGTTCTGGGAATTCTTGGTAAAGTTGACACTCGGCGACGCCACTCTATAATGTGCAAAGGAGAAAAAAAGGTCATTTTGATGTAACTATTAGTTTAAAACCTTAAACAAGCATACTTCATCTGGAGGGTGTTAACATTATTTGCTTCGATATAGGACTGTATACAATTACCACGTCGTGAATTTACCTATCTAGTAGGCGTATAAAGGGGATCGATGATTAGTATTACATCGTACAAGACTCCATTGGCGACAAACGAGAAAAATGAAACAAGGGCGAAAACCTCGCGCTCTCTTTTCGAGACAGTTTACGTCCCCTAGATTTCCCGAAAAGTTATATCTATACTCTCTGTCTGAACACATATATTGTGCTTTCATGACATACAAACTCTGACCAATCTTGGAGGAAAATGCTTCAAGTGGGAATACAGGGCAAGTGGTTGAGCGTTAGTCTCCCAAACAGGCGGTCCCTGGTTCAAAACACATGATCAGACGATAATTATTGTGTTTCTATTTCGCCTGCTACTGTTTTTGATTAGTGTTAGCGTAATGTGGCAGGCTGACACAAGAGTTGGGGTATCTCCGCACTGGCTCTGTGTGGCAGCACGTAAAATTTTCAGCCTTTAGTCTTGGTACCCGTTCACAATATAGCCTTGCTGCAAGAAAAAAAACTCACTCACCTCCATGCTCCCATATGTATACATAAACATGTACACTTCGTTCTATATTCCTGTTTTAAGTCAATAAGGACCTTTCTTTGGTTCTAAGCAGGAATAGTGATTTTGGCTTACGGGGAGAGCTCTGCTAAGATAACTATAAATAGTTATACCGTATAATGATCTCACCTGCTTGGGAGGCTCTTTGTTTCCCATGGGGAAGTAACCGGCTCCCCAGCTGGCGATGGTAGCCATTTCGCCTATACTGATGTCACATACGGGGTTGAAATTTTTAAACTTCGGCTCATCTCTGTAACAAAAAGGTAATCTATGAATATGATCAGTTTTACGTCCTTTAGATTTTATGAAAGTAATCATATAGATGTAGGAGGAAGAGGGCACCAGCAGACGTTCGAACCGCCCACCTCTTGTTTGTCAGTCCAATAAACTTAAGTGACTGTCATACCAGCGTTTCCCCGCTTTAGTTTATCCATGTTTACAGAACATCGCCGTACAGAAGGAATATGGATACGGTTTTTTCCTATTGTTTTTTAAAAGTGTACGTTAGAATAATATTCACAGAGGTGAGGCAAGCTAGTTCCATCCCGTTTAATAATAATTGCAAAATTACAGTATCAGAGAGGTTTACGTTAGATTTTACCTTGAGGAATATATCTAGATGTCGACTGTCAACAAATAATTTTATTCATGTCGAGAGATGTAGGCTACACTCCTTCAAGGATCAAATGCTAGATACATCTTTTTTTTATTTCTAAATTCAATTGTCGAAAATAAAAAAAAAATATTTCTAAATTCAATTTGTCGAAAATAAAAAATGTATTTCTAAATTCAATTTGTCGAAAATAGAAAAGGTATGGTTTAGGCATGATCAATACAATGCACAACCTTCGAGTTATTCAAAGAACACAGGAGGAGCAAATGCATTATGAATATTTTTTTTCAGTTTCTTAAAGGTAAAAAGAAGGGTAGGGTTCGGGTATGATTAATAGTCTACTAACTTCGATTAGTTAAAAGTAAAAATATTTGTGTGAAGTTTAAAAATCACTTCGTATTGTGAAACACTAGGGTTTAGACATTTCAATAAATACTATCTTCGATTTGTTAAAAGTACAAATTAGGGGATAAGAAACATCGAGTACTCACTTGGGTTCTTCAAACAGATGCCGGCCGAACCGTAGATCGAGGATCTCTGATACCGCAAACGGGAAGTTGTAGGCCACCATTTTGTTCCCGAAGAAGTCGGAATGCGGGTATCGGCATCCTACCCACAGTTCATTCCGCAGGAAACTATTAGAAGGAGGGACATTTAAATATCTATAGAGTAGTAATTATTCACTGCCCCCACTATTTTATATTAGCTTGGTAGTTTAAACGTTTTTTGTCAGCACTAAATAGAGTGAGTTAGTGAGTTGGTTTTTACGGCATGTCAGCACGGTAACGGTTATGCTGTGCCCATGATTTTCTAAGACAGTTAATGCATTATACTAATAGCAACAGTGACTCCTTTATCTCTCTAAGTAGTAAAAGCATAAAATTGGGCGTAAAAAGTTTGGTAAAAAGTAAATTTTAAAAGATCCATTTGTGGAATTATCACAGTTAAATCTTATTATATATACCAATGTCCTTCAAGTACCTTAGTAGGCGCTGAGGACTAACATAGGTAAATATGCTCTCTAGTGGCTTTGAAGCCAGGTACAAACTTCTTTCCCGGTAAAAAAAAAACGGACAATCAACCAGAATGTGACTAATGGACAGTTGACAGTTGCAGGTTTGACACAGTGGAGGCTCTTCACTTCTCAATAGAAAGGCGTGAGTAAGATAAAAATGTCCAAGTTGGACTCGGTGCTGGTCTCGTCGTCTAGCCTGAGAAATTCCTGCACAGTGGTTGAACACAGTGTAATTTGTTGGTTGTCATATTGTTCCATCGTGCTTTCCAGTTTTCTATATAGGCCATATTATGGTCGGGCGCCAATACCAACGCCTAAAAATTTTGTGCTGCCACACATGTTGTTTTTGTTGCTGATGTTGCTGTTGTTGTTGCTGCTCCTATTTTTTTATTGATGTTGCCGTTGTTAATTTGTTGGTTTTAAATTTGTTTGTAAAGATAGAGCAAAACATCTCACTTCCATGAGCGCCTGAACCAAAGTAGGAACTGAAAACGAGATGCTTATTTTTTGTGCAAAGATGTTGTTGGCGATGTAACTGATATAAGGCGTCTAGATATAGTTAAAACTGGTTGTTTGAATTTTAAGTGTTATTTTATGCAATAAAAAAATGTGTTCTTCCAGTGTTATATTATAACGCAGCGCACTGCCATAATAATTATAGTCAAGAAAAATACCGGCATATTCCCCAATTTGTTCTTAAAACCTCAACTAAACTTTCCCATTCCCACTGGTTATTGTTGAACGTTTGCCCTACGTATCTACGCCCCCCCCCCACACACACACACACCTCGCACACACACCTATTAACCCATTTTAGTCCATATAAGGACTTGATAGGTCCAACTCACGTCTGAGCCTCATGCTTGCAGTCTCCGGCAGTGACCACTGCGTCTATGAAGCCAGGGTTAGATGGACGCCCTGTCTCCCTCAGCACCGCCTGGTTCAGCCGAGACCGCAGCCACTTCTCATACAAACTGGGCACCGCAAAGAGAGAGAGAGAGAGAGAGAGAGAGAGAGAGAGAGAGAGAATGAGAGAGAGATAGAGAGAGAGTAAAAAGTGTTGTTGTTTAGAGTCCAACGTCAGAACTATATAAGCTATATTGTGGATGGTCCCCAAAACTATCGTCTGACAAGTTTACGTGCTGACACACAGAGAGGTCACGGGGATACCATGATTCTGTCTTAGCCGGTCACAGAAAACTGACACCGAACGAACCAGAACGGGGCTCGAACCACGGACTTCCTGCGACGAAAGTCGATGTTCTACCCCAGGGCTATCGCGCCCGCACAACAGAAGATAATCGTGTAAACATTTTGATGTAATAAAACACTATCAGAAATCTACTTCCTTTAATATTGGAGATATTCGGAGACACTATGTTGCAGCGTGCTAGAGACAAATAACGATTGTTAGCATCATTATAAACCATTATACAATGAAGGCAACTTTTCGCAATATTTATTCCATTTTTGACGTAGGTATGCTCTATTACAATCGTCGTACACTACGTTTTTAGAATTATTCGCATAATAATGGAAACGCACACTGATTTGTCAGAAGGCAGAGAATACAGTATTGTGTAAAGGAAACAACATCCAACCACCCACTCGCAGTAATAGTGGGGAAGTAATATTAATTATTCGAATATTATTGTTTATTTTGGTGATGAAGTTCTCACAGTTGTCACTACATGATAACAATATTGGGCGGTTTTATGTTTCTCCTTTATTCAACCATTCTCGTACTAGTTTCTCCCTTCTAATAGCACTACTTCTTGGTTTAATGATTAAAAAGACTATAGATAATAGCAGTTATTTAAAATATTTCCAGGTCCAGATTAGATTAAGAACCAGCAGCCCTAGAAAACGTGTTTGCTTCATATGGTTATGCCACAATAAATAATTTTGTCTGGTGGCTAAATTGAAAAAGCTAAAAGAGAATATAAATTGAATAATAATTGATACTTAGGATTATCGTCATCTTGAATCCTGGAAGTGGTTTCATTGTTCATCACTAAATTCCCTAAGTGGTTAAGACTTTTATAGTTATAGTTCTTAGAACAATTTTAATGTATAAAAAAGCAGAGGAGAATTTAGGTAACCTAGTTAACAAATCTTTAAAACAAAATTGTAAAAAAAAAAAAAAAATCTATTAGGCCCTTTCACTATCAGCTGCTGTTTGAAATGCTTTCTATGAAACTGATAACTAAGAGTTATCGTTACTTAATTGAATCAAATGCGATATTAGTTTAGATGTAGATTTACAAATTCTTCGGGAATTTCCATGACTAACTTTGCTCTTGGTACGTGTGCAATGCTCTCATAACTGACAAATTTATTACTTGAGATTTTGTGGGGTTAAGATGATCTATTGTTTGATACTTTTTTTGCAAGAGCAACAATCTCGTCTAATTACAAATTATAAATTAAATAATTTAGTTGAAGTTTTAAATATTAGAATGATGGTAGTTTATCTATGTGTACAATCTGAGATGGGAAATAATCCATTAAATTTTAACAAATTTATAATTCGGTATAAATTATTTTTCAAGATCTATATTTGTTGTAATCATCTAATCACAGGTATTACAAGGTGATGCAGATAAAGTGAAGACAGTAAAACAAAATCTTAACGCAAAAGGTTGGAATTGAAGGCAGTTTTATTCCAAGAACAATGATTAAATCGAACATGGTTAGAAATATATTTTATAAAGTCACAGACTGCACGAAATATATAAATAATTATTGGTAAATCAAAAGAACTTGTGGGGTAGAAAAAGAAGAAGCGATATTTTTTACAAAGGTAGCGGTAGCGAGTTAATAAAAACAGGGTCGTAAGAAAGGGATGGATAGAAAAAAAAACATTAAGAAAAAGACATTTCCTGTAGGTGAAGAAAAACGTTAAAGTAAGCCCTACATGTATCACAGATCTATAAATAATCTTAAGACGGCTTATTATAAGCTGAGCCAAGAGTGCTATACACACAAAAGACTTGAGTTGAGTTGGTTTAACGTCTAAGATCAGCACTATACAGGTAATAATGTGGACGGGCCACAAGACTGACGTCTGACAATTTTATGTGCTGTCACACACAAGACAGGAAGGGGTTACCATAACTTCTGTCTCAGCTGGTCACATTATACTGACACTGACCCAACCAGTTACAGGGGACGAAAATCGGACAAATAATCGTGGCTGATCTGCTGATTGTGGAATTAGATTCTAGATTCGCGGACCTCCTGATCTAGAGATCAGTTCGACTCCCACAAGACTTGAGATGTATGTTGCTAAAACACGAAGGGCCTAGACGTAGATTCATTCTACACATGCTTGACAGTCATGCTGCCTTAATAGCATAAACTATGTTTGGTAGAAGCACGCAGAGCTCTCTGCTAGAACAACATCTCATAGGTTCTAGAGAAATACAATATTGATAGCGGGACCCTAATGCTGAGTACCTGAGACTTGGCTGGTAACATTTCGCGAGGTGACGTAATAAAAAAGACTGTATACTCTTTAATTGCACTTTTGAGGAAAACGCAATCAAAAGTTTAGATTTTAATAAAGTATGGCTAAGCCGTTAACCATAACGTTGATTTTTATTTATAATCGGGCTTTTCATTTCTACGTCTATTGTGTAAATGATTCTTCTGTAGGGATATAATCATTATGATGCTGTCATTTTGAATGCTACTTAAAACTTAAGATAGGACCTTTTCATTATCCAACTCGTAAAAAAATACAAGGCAGAACGAACTTATGAAGGATCGAACCCAAAGTTTCTGACTTGAAGCTATGCGCTGTACCAATGGACCACCTCGTTATCATGCAGATTGGGCATTTACTTTCACTACACACTTTAAAGTCACACTCTTTTGTCTTCTTTTTTTCCCCCATCCAATTTGACTCGTGACACTTTTAGCCAGTACCTACACAATCATTTAATTAATTTTATTTACAATTACAGTCATGTTTGAGCAAATAAGTTTAGTATGGAGGCTATGGCGAGGTTAGTAATACATTAACATCAACTGAAAACCAACATAATAACATGTATTACAGACACATATCTTTTGAGTGACGGATTTGAGTAAAATACAAAAAAAAAATTATAGCATCGATTGCTTGCAATATCAATAAACCATAAACTTGGAATACCAGTTCATCACATCAAGAAATATCACAGATTTATATTGTGAGCAAAACAGAAGAAGCGCCGTAAATGCAGGACAGGGCGTCGACTGAAGCTTGCATTGTCTTTTGCTTGGAAAAAAAACAACATTTATAATAGAATGTATAAAATCGTAAAAATATCAAGTATTTCATTGCAGAGTTTTCAATAGTTATAAAAAATAGGTATCTAGAAAATATATATATTTTTTGCATTCTGATGGGCGCAAAATTATCAATGAAAACAGAGTTGAGTTGAGTTGGTTTAACGTCCAAAATCAGCACTATGTAGGATATATTGTGGACGAGTCCCAAGACTGACGTCTGACAATTTTATGTGCTGCCACACATGGGACATGGCGGGGATGCCATGACTCCTGTCAAAGCTGGTCACATTAAACTGACACCGACCCAACCAATAGGGAGCAAAATCGCACCTTTTGCGTTGGAAGCCGATGTCCTACCCCAGGGCCACCGCGCCACCCATCAAGGAAAACCATTCACACAAAGTAGGTCGACGTTATAATCCATGGTTGTACCAGAGTGTATGGAATAGTGAGAGGTTTCACGGGGAGAATTGTGCGTTCATATGGCTCAAGATCGAGGCTAACAGAAAAACAGGGAAAGTCACAGAGCTCTTACTGAGTGAACACTTTAAATATTTTTGCATTACAAGGGTAATAATGATCTATATCTTTTAAATTACTATCAAAGTTAGGACATAATAATACTCAGTGAACGTTTTTCTTTCGGCCTACTAGCCTGCTAGACTACGAATGTAAACCGTCCTCACTGCACCACTTAATGATAATAGTTTCTCCCTCAATGCAAAGGTTTGTTTATTTCGTTGATCCTGTTCTGCCTGTCATTTTGTAAGCCTCGCTCAAAGTTTTTTAAGGCGGTTGTTTCCTCCGTTAAACCCTAGTAAAATTATGTTTGGACATTGTTCAACCGCCTTAAGTTCAGTGAAGAAATTGAGCAATCACGCGTTACATTAGCTTCCCGTATCAAACGTACGGTAGGCTCTATTTGTGAAACGTCTCACTAAATCTATAGTCTCATGTTGCACCATAGAAATTACATCAGTAATGTAGGCTGCCTAATCTTACCGGTTATTTCAGCATTGCATCAAGAATGTTTGCAACGATTTCTTTAGTTACAAATAAAAAGGAGTGCAATGCATTCTAGTTGGTAAACAGTAATTTAATAATTTTCTGTCTTGCTAGGATCTCTCTCTCTCTCTCTCTCTCTCTCTCTCTCTCTCTCTCTCTCTCTCTCTCTCTACCCTTTCACCGCTCTCTGAATTGTTTCACAAGTGTTTCAAGATACAATGGCCTCTACTAAGAATTGAATTTCTTTAAAGTGAAATTATGTGAAAATAATTTACAATGAGTCAGCTGTTTTAAAGGTACATTGAAGTTGTTCAAAGTAAGAAGCAGGACGCCTTGTTGGGGCTGTGGTGGAGGGAAGGCTGAGGCAGATGCCTGGGTGCTGAAGGCGAAAGGTGGATACTGTTGTTGTTGTTGGTGCTGGTGGTGGTTGTTGTCGTTGTTGTTGTTGTTGTTGGTGCTGATGTTGAGGCTTCTCCGGGCCGCCGGTGTAGATGGTATTGTGGACTGTGATGCTCACGTTAGGCTGAGACACTTGCGGGTCTTGAATCTGATGCTTCTGGCGCGGACCAAAAACGAGCTGGCTATTGCTGCTGTAGGGTGACTGCTGGTTCTGGGGGTATTGCTGCTGTCTACTGGAGACGCCTCTTCGACTGCCTCTAGAAAACCCAGCTCCACCGGCTGCTCCAACACGACCACTCCTCTTGGCCTTAAGGCGCCCCAACAAAGTAATGGCTATAAAATTAATTGTGCCCATACTGACTTCCAGTCGTCTTTGAATCGTATTTGAAACCTTTTGATTAATGCCGATTAAAAGGTAAAAATATACCTGTAGTAATACAAAAAGCTACTAACACAAATAATATTACTTAAGCGATCAGTTCTCCTGAGTAATATTATTTTCTTCGACTTTAATATAAATGCTTAATTGTATACAGTATATCACGTATGCTTGATGTTAAAAAGTATGTATATGTCCAGAGCCGTTAATGTGAAAATATGGAAACAAAAATCCTAACAACTATAACATTAAACATAGTGAAGTGAAATGTCTGCGTAGTTCATCAGTATGTAGAAAAACCCACAGGACGTCAAAGTAACCCATGTGTGTGTAAGAAAGAGAGAGAGAGAGAGAGAGAGAGAGAGAGAGAGAGAGAGAGAGAGAGAGAAAGGCAGAGAGACAAAAGCAAAACGGCACACAGTGAAAGCTTCTAACATAGAATTTGCTGAGCCTGCAATAAAAATTCACATTAAATTTAGAATAAATTGCCACTAGAGAGAGGGGAATAAAAAAAATAATTTATCATAAAAATCCCCCAGCCACAAGCATGCACACATACAGTTAAAATAGCCAACAGCGTTAGCAAAAATCAATACTTCTTGGCAAATAATAGTCTATCTTAATATCAATGATCGATCTCTTCAGAAAGCCCGATAGGTTCCATATTAAGACGTCAATACACCTTCATAACGATTTTGATACCCAATGCTTTCTTAGAAATTGATCTAGATAGAGACCTTTTAACGTAGACTTATGCCCCGCGTTTAGTTGAGTGCACTATATTAATCATCGTTGATAGTTCCTTTCGCTCATTATTTTTTCCCTAGTTTGCCCCGGCTTACTAGAGTTGGTCTGGAGGTTGATACAGCACACTGCCCTTGAAACAGCATGCTGCCAACTCTAACAGCAATAAAAGAGTGCAGTTTTATTTTAAATAACGTTAGAAAAGGAGTATAAAAACACTGACATTGGCATCATCGCTGCAAGTTCCTTTTGCTTTCTATACTTCCCTAGTTTGCCGCAACATACTGGAGGACCATCCATAATAATGTATAATTATTTGCTGTATCCAAAAATATATGAAAATAAATGCTTACAAATTCATCTTGTTGACATACTGTTGGCAGTTCTGAGACAGAAATAATCTTCCTTTGTGTGGATGAAGTGATCAATATTTCACAGAGCCAGGCACTATTTTCTTTCGGCTTTTATCATACAGTCTGACTAATGATGTCCTGCTCATTGTTTGCTGTACACTGTATGCTTCAGGGTATATTACTACACGTGAGACTTATGCTGCGTGTACTATTGAAAAAAACGTAGTTCCAAAAAGAAGAAAGTAAAGGAGAGAAAGAAAAAAGAACTAACAATTTTGTCGGACAGTTGGTAGGCTGAGTCAAGCTCCACACCATGTTGATTTTTTTTTGTAGATGAAATAGAAATGAGCTGCAGCATAATAATTATTATACTAATCAGTTATAAATTTCAAATAAAAAATTACATTAGATATGTATAGAGGCGGGGCTTAATGAGTCAGCATTGCATTACGTGACATTTAGTTTTACAAAAAAGAACCGGTGAGCTTTAAAAGTAGGCACAATGTGTTGATTTTGACAGATGTCTTTGAACATCAACGGTGACAATTTTTTTGGCTCAATATTTTGAAATACTTATATCTTTTAGGCCACAAAGTATTTTTTATTAAGAAAAAAAAATGACTAAAAAAAGATTTATAGTCAAGCGTCTAATAAACAGAACAATATCAGCAGTAGCAAAAATAGTATGAGCAACAACAACAACAACAACAACAACAACAACAACAACAACAACAACAACAACAACAACAACAACAACAACAACAACAACAACAACAACAACAACAACAACAGCAACAACAACAAGAACATAACAACAACAACTTATCACAAATATTATTTACTGATACGTCGTGTTCTCCGGCGTCTTTATAATGAGTTCTTCGTAAGATGGCGGCCTACCACTGTCCACAGAGTCACTTTCTTTGTAACTATTCGAGTTACCGCCCCTCAGGGGAGGTAATTCAATATCCTTTGGAACCCCGCTTGGGGCGAGCACAGGATTATGGGATGGGTAGGTTGGCGCTGAAGGTGTCGGGGGCTCACCCTGAGGTGGATATGCTTGCATAGATGGAGACGGGTATGGGAACCCTTGAGTCTGTGCTTGATGCGGGTATGGGAGGACGCCTTGTTGGGGCTGTGGTGGAGGGAAGGCTGAGGCAGATGCCTGGGTGCTGAAGGCGAAAGGTGGATACTGTTGTTGTTGTTGTTGGTGGTGCTGATGTTGAGGCTTCTCCGGGCCGCCGGTGTAGATGGTATTGTGGACTGTGATGCTCACGTTAGGCTGAGACACTTGCGGGTCTTGAATCTGATGCTTCTGGCGCGGACCAAAAACGAGCTGGCTATTGCTGCTGTAGGGTGACTGCTGGTTCTGGGGGTATTGCTGCTGTCTACTGGAGACGCCTCTTCGACTGCCTCTAGAAAACCCAGCTCCACCGGCTGCTCCAACACGACCACTCCTCTTGGCCTTGCCTTTGTGGGAACAAAACCGAAAGTCGTGCAGAGCTCTTTTGCGCGAGAAAGCGATGACGCAGATGCCAATAGTATTGATGGCGGCTGAGGCGGCTGTCATCTCGTAGGACCAGGAAAAGTGCTGGGGCTCAGAGTGTTCCAGACCAAAGATGAGGACACTAGCCATGTGGAAGATTACTGGGGATGAGAGGGTTCAAGAATGTCAATTAGTCTAAATCACTCTATTTGTGAATCCATTGCCATCACATGAAGTCCCAATCCTCTGATACGCAAACACATTATCAACAATATTAAATACATATGTACAATATCAACGTCTCGTTTCTATCTCTTACCACTCACACATAATCTTATACTCCTTCAAATCCACTTAATCTTACCCTTTCATATATACTAGTCAATAGTGTCCCTTTATAAAACATACCTGATTTCTTCCTCCCATTTTACACTCTGGCCTCGCCGAGCAAAACTCAACCACAACAAATTATGCACCATCATCAGTGCCAACCAATCAAGAGAATAGATTATCCCTTCTCATATTATGCAAATGGTCCATATACTGTCTTCCTTTTTACTGGGGGGCGTGTTGGTCCTGGGGTAAAACATCGGCTTCCGAGACAAAAGGTCTGGGTTCGAGCCCTGGCTAGTATGCTCCCTACTGGTTGAGTCAGTGTCAGTTTAATGTAACCGGCTGAGATAGGAGTCATGGTATCCCTGCCCTGTCTCGTATGTGGCAACATAAACTTATCAGACGTCAGTCTTGGGGCCCGTCTATAATATAGCCTATGTAGTGCTGATGTTGGACGTTAAACCAACTCCACTTAACAACAACTTTCTTTTTAATATAGTCTTCAAATAATGCCAAACACATGTATCTCTAGATCGCTCACCTCCAATGCCGTAAGTGATGTCGAAAACTCTGATCCGGAGATCAAAACCTTTCTCCCTCTTGGTGCAGTAAAAGATGTAGTGCAGGATGGGGGCGATGCCGTACGCTGAGAAAGCAAGGCACTGCAACGCCTGGGTTGCTATGCGATAACCTGGCGACAGATCAAAACAGATGTAATAGACAAAGGGAATAATAAATCATGCTTTTACTTAACAATTAAACAATGATGACCGAAATAACAACCCCCCTTTTCCTTTCCTCCATAAAAATGTTCAATGGTACAAACAAAGAGATCGTGCTGGCCGCTAGACAGCTTCGGGTTTTGTTCAACAACAAGACCTTTGCCTATTATCAAGAAAGACAATAGTGTTATTGTGTTTCGTGGGAGGTAATATAGTCATTGTGTGTTCTGCAGCAAACAAAATAATATCAAATTAATGTTATGGTTCCTAGCGGAGCTGTTGAATATCGTGATAATGATGTTATATACTATAATTACGGAGATGATTATGATGATGAGGGAAAATGTATGTGGGAGGAGGAGTAAGAGGGGGAGAATGATGATGATTATGAGGATGATGATAATGAAGAGGGTGTCATTGCTCCTATATATGCTGACATAAATAATACAGGGCATGGTTTGTACGTTACACAATAACCTCTAAAATCATAAGACTATCCAACCACAGACACAATTATACGGAGATATTAGAGAGAGATAGGGGTTAGAGAGATAGAGAGAGAGAGCACCCCCCCACACACACACACACTCAAAGCAAAACAACACACGCACACACATACAAAGTTAGAACCAAAACAGAAAAGACTTAAAAAAACACATACCCACACAGAAGTTACAATTACAATAAATGAAGGACTATGATGAAACGTGTTTGTTCATGCCTGTCAATCTATTAGAGTTAGACGTTTATTTAATATTATTCTAACGCTTTTTGATAACATAGGAGAGAAAAAAATAACGAAGTGTTAAGTGTTTCCTTCTGTGTTACTTGATCAGTTGCTAGGCAATAGCTAAAAAAAATTGTATTGATCTTCTTGGAATCAATATCGATAATTGTATCTCTACCCGCTAAACAATGTCTCTCTTCTTTTTTTTTTACAAAATAAAAGATATGTGAACTTTTATTTCATGACCGAAAGAGCGTGATTGTCCCAGACCTCAAAGCCTTTAGACAACATTAAACCTCATACAACCCCCCCCCCCCCCCCTCCTCTTCTCTTCTATCACCATACAT
>RQTK01000014.1:941852-981868 GCA_003991915.1 Elysia chlorotica
GGGGGGGGGGGGGGGGGGGGGAGGGAGGAGAGGATGTGAGATAGCTAGACAGGTAAAGAGAGAGCAACATAGATTGAGAGATAGAGAGAGAAAATGAGAGGGAGAGAGAGATTACAATTTTTGGAACGGACAAACTTATTATCTTAAAAATAATACCCTCTGATAAAGGCTACGTTCGTGTAAAGTCGCTTTCATACTATTTGAAATACCCCGATCTTTCTTTTTTGTGTTTATAAAAAGAAGCACACAGTGTCAATAATCAATCAATTCAACTGTAAATGTTATGGCTTGTGTGTAAGGGTTTTATCGAAGGCCAACCCCGTCCTAAAAGAAATACTGAATACCGGTACATATGTACCGAGGCTGTGCTATCTGCGGCCTTGAAAAATGATTTTTATAATTATGTTGAAATAGGTTTCGCAATTTTAAACTTTAGATATTAAACATACTTGCATTACTGTCGTGTTGTTGTTTTTTTATTTAATGCATGTCATATAATAGCCCGAGTATAATATTCATGTATACCTTTGTAACTACATGTACATGTATATGGATTATATTATAAATATATTGAAATAGATATCTAAAGGTTGAAGTGGCGAAACCTAACAAACTTGTATTAACGTCGTGTTGTAGTTGGGTATTATAGCCCGAGTTTAATAATTCATTTATACCTTTGTAACTGCATGTATATGGGTTAGACTTAAGCAAGAAATGGTTTTAGAAAAAATACTATTTTTGTATGGCAGTGGAAAATGAGTATTACAAATAGTTTTTCCCTCAATGCAAAGGTTTGTTTGTTTCGTTGATCATGTCCTGCCTGTTATTTTGTTAGCCTCGCTCAAGATAATAATTTATTAAGGCGGTTGCTTCCTCCGTTAAACCCTAGTAAAATTATGTTTGGACATTGTTCAACCGCCGTAATTTCAGTGAAGAAATTGAGCAATCACGCGTCACATTAGCTCCCCGTATCAAACGTACGGTAGACTCTTTTTGTGAAACGTCTCACTAAATCTATAGACTCATGTCGCACCATAGAAATTATAATCAGGAATGTAGGCTGCCTAATCTTACCGGTTATTTCAACATTGCATCAATAATGTTTGCGAAGATTTCTTTAGTTACAAAAAATGATTTCAATACATTCTAGTTGGTAAACATTAATTTCATAAGTTTCTGTCTTGCTAGGACATTCTCTCTCTCTGTCTACATCTCTCTTCCTCCACTCCTCCTTCTTCTCTCTCTCTCTCTCTCTCTCTCTCTCTTTCTCTCTCTCTCTCTCTCTCTCTCTCTCTCTCTCTCTCTCTCTCTCTCTCTCTCTCTCTCTCTCTCTCTCTCTCTCTATCCTTTCACCGCTCTCTGAATTATTTCACAAGTGTTTCAAGATACAATGGCCTCTACTAACAATTGAATTTCTTTAAAGTAAAATTCTGGGAAAATAATTTACAATGAGTCAGCTGTTTTAAAGGTACATTGAGGTTGTTCAAAGTAAGATACAAGTAAAATCGATATAATGACAACAATGGGGAAAAAAGGAGGGGGGGGGGGGTCCCATTTATATAGGCGTCAAAAAACAAACGATTTTAATATTAAGTATTACTCTAGAGTATCTGTACTGTTAGCGTTTTCCATAACTGATCGCAATTTGTAGATCTTAGGATTGACGAATAGAAAGTTCAGGATCGAATCCCGTTTAAGGCTATAATTATGATAGTGGTGTAGGATCTTGACTAAACAATCCTTATTTGGAGTAAATCGAAACTGTCCCATGTGGGTTACAATGATGTATTGTCGACTTCTAGAGAGATTCAGATTATGTATTAAGGCGCCCCAACAAAGTAATGGCTATAAAATTAATTATTTATTGTATGGCAGTGAAAAATGAGTATTACGAAAGACAAATCACACAACCCTGTCTGGGTTACTAAGGGCCACGGGGGTGGCGTAACTAGGTAGCTGGCGAGCTCCAGGCACAGGGAGGTGGGGGGAAAACCACCGAACCGGAACCAGTGAGGGCCAGGGAATGCAGGGCCCCAGTCGCAGTCTGCAGATCGATACTTAAGTGGCTCAAGTTTCCGATCGATCCGCGTGATTTGAATGGACTAGCTTCGGGGCAATGTAAGGGCAGCAGTTAAATGGCTCGGCCAAGGCCTTTGTTCTTCGGCTCCAAATAGCAGTCTATGTTTCTCGGAAAATGCACTGAAGAATTTGTCTTTGTTGTTTTGGCAGGGTCATAAAAGTACTTTAGTTGGTGTCAAATTGTATATCAAACTGGGCTCTTTGTTATTAGTGTTAGATCTATGTGCTTTGTTTTGTTTATTCTGGTTTCATCTTTCAATATAATAGAATGTTAAGGGATTTAATGTAATATGCCTACTTCAAAGGGATCAGTTACTGGCATTTGCAAAGGAAGCAACAAACAAGAAGATAAATTTATACACAAAACATACACTAATAAACGTCAGAAACATACCCATAAACCAATCATTCTCTCTATTGAATAATTAAAACAGCTGCAGGCATTGTAAAGTTTCCAAGTTGCATTGACATAAGCTTATTTTAAATTCATGAGATCATTGCACGTTTTTACACAATTTTTTTTACATTTTTTTAAATTCTGGCATTCAAATGTTTACCTGGTTGTATTATTTTTACCTCCTTTAGCTGATGTTTACACTCTGTAAGGCTAGCAAAGTTAGAAAATTTACGTGCATTACTATAATATGTAATTCAATTAGGATTGGTTTCTTTCCTGTATTAAATTCAGATTTGCTGTATTAATTGTGTTTACAACCATTAAGTAAGAAAACCAAAACGAAGCGAGACTTCCAAAGATAACAGGCAGGGTCATCGAAATAACAAATATTTGCATTTAGAACCAAAGTGAGATTTATCATTAAGATATTAGGTACAGTTAGAACAGTTAACATTCTAAGTCTAGTAAGCGTGTAGGCCTATCTAAAATATTAACTGAGTATAAACTCCTCCCCCCCCCCCTTTTCTCAGAAAGTTGTGATTGAAGTAGCAAAACTTACAAAAATTTGCAAAAAGTTTTAGCCAGAGATATCAAAATGTGCAAATAGTTGCGGCATAATTTTCAGCCTTTAGTTTAAGAATCAATTAAAACAAAAAGAAGCGTAAGCAATGATATAACAATATCGGTAAATGTATTTTCACTAACTAATACACTTGTGTTGTTATAAAAATGAATAATACAACAATAATAACTAAGGATCTCAAATCTAAGCTCTTTCAAAAATTACGCAATCAAGATACATATGCATGTGTGCAAGTGAGTAGGGGTGCTGAATTTGTATTTCTCATAATCCACCAATCCGGAAAATCTTCACAGCCTTTGCTAGTAAGAGAAAAGCAACTTTCCCGTCGTAAAAAGATGTGTTGCTTACCAACCAGTGATACACATCACATAATAACATTGTTTTTGGAGATAGATAGATAGATGGATAGATAGATAGAGAGAGACAGGGAGAGAGAGACAGAGGCAGGCAGACAGGCAGACAGACACAGACAGACAGACAGACAGACAGACAGACAGACAGACAGGCAGGCAGAGGCAGGCATAGAGAAAGAGAAAACACGTAGAGACAGACAGATAACACAAAGAGAAAAAATATAAAGAGAGGAAGGAAAGAGAGAAGGGTGGAGATGGGTAGTGTGTGCATGTAAGAGAGGGGAAAGGACAAAGGGCCTGGGAGAGAAAGGCTGGTAGATAAAGGAATGAAAGAAGGGACGGGAGAGAGAGAGAGAGAGTGCTCTATGGCTCTGACGTGTGGAGAACAGATTAGATCTTAAGCTGTACCCGCGGAAAATTGCGATCGGCACTTGCAACTTTTTGGCAAAATCGCAATTTTTCGCAACGTTCCGCAATTTTAGTACAATTTCGCAACTTGTATGCAAAATGCAACAATTTCTTGTATATATTTCACATAAAGAATATAGACATGCAAAAAGATACCCAGACAGGTGTAGAAATTCTGTAGCTAGATCAAAACATGTAATTGTATATTAAATTGATAGCGAATCAATTAAAAAGTTTCCGACCTGCTGGGTACTTTCGTATACATGTACATCTAGGCCAGGTTTGACTTCTTTTTTTTTTTTTTGGTTAGAAAAAGAAATTGCCGTATCAGTCTTAGGGTATAATGTACAAACATGACGTACCTTACGTCTCGTCGTAAATCTTCTTATTCTTATATTGTTACGAGGCGTACGCTACGTCTTGTTTGTGCATTCTACCCTAAATCTAGATTTAGATTACTAATAAGCGTCTCTTTTTCGTGTAGAGAAACAAAACTTCCGGTTATCGCGCCCATTCCCGAGGAAAAGTTCCGACTTAAAACCGGATCACATGAAACAAAATTAACCAAGACTGATATCAAAGCGCAGCTTACATTAAATTCTGTCTTACCCGAGAGAAAATTAATAATCTAAAAAGTTGATGGCGGCGTTTCAGGTTTATTTATCGTCAAGACATAATATTTACCGACTTTTTAAGGCTAGGGTGTCATGATTCCATCCAAAGCTCTCAGGCTACCCTGAATTTTCTTAGATCCAACCTGGACTCGAATCCGGTAAAGGATCGTAACTAATGGCACGAATCCGGAAATCCGGTTTATTTTTTGAAAACTTGCATCCATACAATCAATGTAATAAAAATGAATAGGCAGGTTAAAAAAAAAAAGAACGAGAGTTACAAAGGAGACTTAGAGAGAAAGAGAGAGTGCGTGTGAAAAATAGAAAATCACGCATTCAAACTATATATATATATATATATATCTTTGCCAGTTTATGACTGGAAGATTGCTTTAAACATTGTCTTACTATTACAGTTTGCAGCGGTTTAAATTTGGATTAATTAAGCAGAGTTTAAATTTATGGATCGGATCAAACAAGATCGGAACTAAAGTCTATGGGACAAAAAGGTATGAGAATATGTAACACGAAAATTTATAGAAATATTCAGACAGAGACAGAAACAAAGAAAAATACACAGACACAGAGTGTGAAAATTGCATAAAAGTTGCGATTTGGTCAAAGGTCAAAAAAATAAAAAGTTGCAAGATGCGATCGCAATTTCCGCGGGGACAGATTATTGTGTCCTAACTATGATACAAATTTTAAATGAATAGATCACTATTACCCTTTTATACTTCTGTCGGTTCGGTGATTAGCCTGTTAAAGAGTTATTTTGGGTAGTCTCGCAACATAGCCTTGAAAAAAAAAATATAACTAATTAACCGCTTAGGACAAGCCATAATCGGATCACGCGAGCTATTCTAAACACAGTGGCGTCATCGTTTTGTGCTTTCTTTAGGCTAATATTAATAACTTACGATTTCACAACTTCCACTAAATCTGGTTCAGTCAGTCTATTCGCCTTGCTGTAACATTCAGTGAATGGGATTACTAAAGAATTATTATACCTCACTGCTTAGAAACACATTCTGATTCAGTTACGAGCAATAACAAGCCTATGCAATTTATATCACATGGTTTGAAATGCATTGTAGCGATTCTTTTTTGGGGTCACTACATAAAGGAATAACGCGTGAGTGAAAAGAAATCAATACCTTGATTACTTAAGTCGAGGCTATAAGTAAATAGAACGAGTTCGGGTGTACCCGTTTCGCTTTTTCGTTTAAGTTCAAAAGATTAATTTGCTTTTCGGCAAAGTAAATGTTAAAGCGGTTTTAGAAAACTCAATAAGATTTTTAAAAGCGTCAAAGAGGTGTATGGTACTTACTGCGATTACAATTTCAGTGTAACTCAATATTTACCCTCCATAAAAGTTTGAAACAAGCTTTGCGCTAAAAACTTCTACTCATTCTTATAAAATTTTCTCACTGAGTTGAGCAAATGAAATGTTACGACAGGAAGAGAAGAAAAAATAAATTAAGAAACAGGGAAAAAACAGTAATGCAAAGCAGAAACAAAACACTTTGAAAGTAGAGTTAAATAAAGAAAACAGAGACAGTTTTCGTATAATCAACACTTGAAAAATTATAGGAATTGTGAGAGGAAGACACAAGGAAGAGAGAAATGACATTGTGTGTTATATGAGAAGGACGGGGCCAGACAGACAGAGATAGAGACAGACAGACAGACAGAGACAGACAGACAGAGACAGATAGACAGATAGAGAGAGAGAGATAGATTGATAGATAGATAGATAGATAGGCTACAGAGGCGACAGGGGGCGAGAGAGGTGGAAAGAAATAGAGGCGAGATAGGTAGAGACGGAGATAGACAGGCAGAAGGGAGATACAGAGTCATGTGCACCCTATGACTAGAAATTGTTCTAGAAGTTATTCGAAAACAGTTGAAAGAGGACCAAATTTACTACCGAATATTGGCTTGGTTCTTGGTCTACAATTTGTATTCAATCAATTGTTCAGAAAAGAAAATGAAAAAATTACCAAATAGAGCATATGCCACATTGATATATGGTAACTAGTGGTTAATAAAATGTATCAATGCGTAATTTGAGAAGGAAAGATTAATTATTAAACATATATAATATGCAAAGAAACAAAGATGAAAGATACAAAAAAGTATTGATTTATTTCGTGCAATAAGTATATATATAATTATAATATTCTTTGTAAGAGTCAAACAGTAATTAAAAACCTACCCCAGGAAATCCAAGCTGTACTGCTCAGAGTTTGAGCTCGTAACAACTGGATTGTGCAAGAGCCTGTTATGTTTGCATTGCTTGGTCAGTTGCTAGCTAAGTGTTACTAAACATTGACTACCGATCCATGCCGTACTATAGCCGACTAGTACTACTGGTAACAATGGTTGCTTCAGAGGGGAAAGGGGATTTCCAGAAGCTGTAGAGGTAAAGGGAGAAACAAAGCGCTCTAGCGGATTCTGCCCTTAAGGCTTCTAAGTACATTGTAATACCAGGACTATAGATTTAGTCAGACGTTTCACTAGAAGAGATCATAGTGATATGGATACAGTGATCTAGCGCGAGGCGTGCTCACTCTATTTCTTTGTTGAAATTAAATTGATTAATCAATCTTCAAACAGATCGTTGATCGAACTGCCTTGTTCCCTGTTACGTTTGGTTTGAATCGGTACAATGGGATTGGACGAGACAAACAAACGTCCTGGTCTTCTGGCCCTGTTGTTTGCGGAAGGGGGGGGGGGGTTAATTTTAAGGCATGTCAGCACACTAACGGCTTTATTGTGCCTATAGCCTCCAAAGATATTTTATACATTACGCTAGTAGCAACAGCGACTCCTTCATCTCTCTGAGTGGTAAAAGCATAAAAAGTTTGCATACTGTTTCTTTCAGCAGCAACTAAAACTGAAAAATATTTGTCTTGGGACCCGTCTGCGATATAACTTTGTTGACGACGATGGGCGTTAAGAAACAAATAAACCAAACCAAACCCAAACAATATATGGCAAATATTCAAATGAGTCAAGATAACAGTCTTGTCATCAAAATTAAAATGTATAAAAGAAAAAAAAATCTAACCTTCTGCATGTACATCAACATGTAAAATTTTTGTTTCGAAAAAATAGCTGTATAGCCTAGCCCACAATTAGAAGATTGCGATCAATCTGAACAAGTAGCCCACGCTAAGAGTAGCTGTAAACACCTCAGGTGTATACATATTATGTTTTACATTAGTTACTAACAACATAATAGACAAGGAGTAGGATCAGACTGCTAAGTGAAAGAAAACTTAAAACCTAAATAAAGACCATGCAAAACTAACACGTTTTGTGAGGTTAAAAAACCCATACCCTTTGAATTATGAAACGATCTAAGGTATTAATGATTCCAAGAACCAATGTTAATGATCGATTTCCATAAATCATACTTTTATTAGTGCTGGTGGCTCTACATTTTTTCTTTATACGTGCTATCACTTGGGAAGGCTCGATACTGTTTGATAGGTACTAAAACTACTATAAGCCGGAAAACAGCTCTGTACATTCCAGACCCCCGCTGCGTACCAAAAATACCGGAGTGATTCAGCAATCATTGCCTAGTGATGCGTGACCTGATCAGCATAGCAAACCTGTGCCTACTGCCTGGACTGGAGTGCCTGGCTTGTACTGTTGTAGTACAGGCAAAAACTGCTATCATAAAGTCACAGGCTGGTGACAGAGAGTCACGGTTCATTGGAGACATGATTTGGCCTGATTTGGTCTCCCTTTCGGTCGGTAATTATGACGTCACGATTGCTGTAACAATTCTGGCGTCTTCAGGTCACAAACCAGGACCAGTTGCTTTTGAGTCGAGTTAAGCTGATTGCTTAACTTCCAACGTCAGTACATTACATAGGCTATGTCGTGGACGGACCTCAAGACCGACGTCTGAAATTTTATCTGCTGCGAGACACGAGACACGGTGGGAAGATTGGACTCCTGTCTGAGAAAGTCACAATATACTGACGCCGACTTAACCAGGAGACCAAATTGTATTGTGGACGGGCCCCAAAATGACGTCTGACAATTCATTATTCTGCCACACACGACACGGGGCGCTGAGACATAGACTCCAGTCTCAGCCGGTCGTGGTTTATGTACCGACACCGACAAAACCAGTAGAGAACAAAATAGGACAAAGACATTTTTGACCAATTGTAAGTTTCCAACCGCGGACCTCCCAATCTGAATATTACAACTTGAGCCACGCTCCCTCAGGTTGACAAACTAGGACTGACAGTAACACTGCCTGTTTATAGTTACATGTACAAGAGAAACCCCGATCAAAGCCAGGAACTACTTGTAGTTGTAAAGTAACACTGATTTCAATACAGAAGCCGAAGTGAAAATCTAAGTCAAACTAAGCTCGACACAGAAGCCGAAGTGAAAATCTATTCTAAGTCAAACTAAGCTGCTTTGGGAGTGGCACTTTTTTAACTTCTTGAGTCTTGCCACATTCATGGCTTTAGCCCAAATTAAGATATTTATATAATTATAAGCGCCACGCAGGCTCAGCTGGCGATATTAATAGAGAATGCGGTAATTAATCTTAAGCTTTGCTACATTATGAGAAATATCTGGATTTGTTTCACGCTATTAATCCAGAAATAGATTCTAGGTTAGCAAAGCAGCGTTCAACAAATACATAAGTGTTTGCTTAAGAAAGCTAAAAATTATAATAATTCGTTAAAAAAAACAACAACGTGGAAATAAAAATTGGAATTAAAAAAATAAACTTTGAATTTGATTATTTCAACGCCCCTATGTTTCCCGTGAAATCGTTTATTAAGTCCGCGGTTCCGTTTCTTAAAACCATGTAGGGCACAAACAGATTTAACCTCGAAACGTATGCCTGTATGTCTGGCCATCTACCTACTGAGCTAGCTGAAGACATAATCCCGGCTTTTAGTTTCACCGTATGCAGACCAGTTTTAACTGCTCCTAGTAGGTTATGGTTGAAAGAATATAATTTATATCGTAGCTTTAAGCGGTATTTTAAAATATATAATTTAAACAAATTTATTATGCTTTGCACATGTAGGCTACATTGTAACTATTTCGTACAGGTTGCATGTACATGTACCATTTGTTTATGAAATCCTTTTCCCTCAGTTAATCAATGATCATTAAAGCCTTAAAACTAGAAGCTATTATCGTTGTGACACTCATTAACGCTCGGGCGCGTTACGAAAATAGTGTACAACTAACACATTGCAACTGCAAGAGCTCGTGTGGGTGTACACGTGTGGCTGTTCTAATCTTAAATTAACCTTCACCGCCACTCGTTATTTGTACCCCTATGACTGGGCCATTTATAGGTGTTTTCACCCACTGACCTATACAGACTAAAAAAGAAAGAAAAAAGATAAACAGCACTGTTATTTTGCTTCAACAGAAAACCACTGTGTTTTTCACCCAATGATTCTAAAAGAGGTTTAAAAATATGGCAGAAAATAGTTATGTAATAAGCATTTCTATCTATCGATTTAGCTATCAATCCATTTACGTATCTGTCTATGTTTCTGTATATTTATCTAGCCTACATGCATCTATATTTCTATCTCTTTATCTGTTTCTCTGTACAAGTTTTTATGGGTTGTTTTTTTTTTTATGTCCAGCAAGGCTTATCACAAGGATTGTTTGTAACCCTTCACATATTCTCGATCTATCGATTTTTCTAAGAAGGGGAAAAGAGGGGAAAGGAAGGAGGAGGAGAAGAAGAACAAAATAAAAAGGAGAAAATGTACTGGTAGCGCACGTGTCATATGCGAGAGGAGTTGGGCGAGAGGAAGATGAATAGGAGGAAGTGTATCAAGACACATTTCCCAAAATTTCTATTTCTGGAATATAGGCCTTGTATGGTTTTAATTGTTTAAAAAAAAAGAACAAAAACATGGATTAGAAACAACAAACCGTGCAGTTTAAAATAAGTAAATAAGTTAAAACGCTGATATAAAAATGTGCACATGTTATTCATGTGACTAGCATTTCAAAGAAGAGTCAGTGAGTCAAATGGTACAGTTGAAGGTAAACAAGAAACTGATCCGAGCCCACGTCGGCAAGCCACTGACAAGGTTGAGTTGAGTTGAGCACATCAGCACTGTATATTGCTATATTGTGGACGGGCCCCAAGACTAAAGTCTGATAATTTTATGTGCTGCCACACACGAGACAGGGCGGGGATGCCATGACTCCTGTCTCAGCCGGTCACATTAGACACCGACCCAATCAGTAGCACTGACAAGATGATCATCATGAAGGATATTCACAATGTTTCAAAAAGACCACCTTTTAACGCAACAGCCCCATTCAGAAACAGGGTTAGAAAGTATGTCCAAGTACATTGAGAACAATCTCACTGGTGTTTCCATGCATGTGAAGTACAACCAAGACACAGAAGTGAGGTCCATCTTTATACAAGATGAGACAACTAGAGAAAATTCACAAATATCCGGAGGTGATTCTAGTGGACACAGCGCATAAATTGAACCAACAAAACATGCCTCTGTATCATAAAAAACGGGAAGTGACCATTTATATTTATATGGGCTCAAACAATCGGAGGTTGTTTGTTTGTTTGTTGTTTTAGGGGTGGGGGTGGTCCTGGTGTTTTTGTTGTTGCTGTAGTGGCTGACTTTTTTTTTTTTGAAACGTTTTTATGTTGTTGGTGCCTTGGTGCCGGTAGTGGTTAGGGGTATTTTGTTTTATGGCTGAGCCTATGTTTATAATCACAACAATTTCTATTAGTTACAGCCAAAGTTTACCTTTCATAATAAGACAGCTTTAACGCTCGTGTCATACAAAAAATAGTATTTGGTTTTGTAAAATGTTTTTGGACAGCACAATTTGAACTTAGCTAGGACCAGTCACCAGAAAAAAATCGGTAAATGATTTTGGTAGCTGGATAAAATATGCAATGCACCAGTTGCATAGGTGATCGGCCGGATCAATAGTGTGTTGTTGATGGTGTTGAGTTGGTTTAACGTCCAATATCAGCACTATATAGGCTATATTGTGGACGTCCCCAAGACTAGCGTCTGACAATTTTATCTGCTGCCACACACTAGAGAGGCTATGTTGTGCACTTGAAGTCTTAAGTGAGTGAGTGAGTGAGTTTGTTTTACGGCACGTCAGCACGGTAACGGCTATGTTGTGCCCATGATGTCCTAAGACAGTTAATGCATTATACTAGTAGCAACGGTGATTCCTTATCTCTTTGAGTAGTAAAAGCATAAAAATTGTGCGTAAAAGGTTTGGTTAAAAGTGAAAGGTATGTACAGTAGCAGACCCATTATTACAGTTAAATTTTATTATACACACCAATGTCTTTCAGGTATTTAAGTATGCGCTGAGGACTAACATAAGTAAATATGCTCTCTAGAGGCTAGGAAGCCAGGTACAAATTTCTTTCCCGGTAAAAAACCGGACAATCAACCAGAATGTGACTAATGGACAATTGACAGTTGCAGGTATGACACAGTGTAGGTTCTTCACCTCTCAGTAGAAAAGCGTTAGTAAGATGAGAATGTCCAAGTCGGACTCGATCGAGTACCACTTGGTCTCGTCGTCTTGCCTGAGAGATTCCTGGCCAGTGACCTAAATGTGGTTGGACACAGTAATACTAGTAGCAACAGTGACTCCTTTATCTCTCTGAATGGTAAAAGCAATATTTTTTAATAAAAAGAGATATAGAGAGAGGATGAGATTCAGATTTATCAACAGGCCATTGAAAAAATAAACAGCGAGGGACATTGACGAGAGGGATAAACGGCGAGGGACATTGACAAGACGTGATAGGGGTGATAGTGATGCTCGTACTGTGGAGATAGATCGAGAGGGGGGAAGGAGAAAAAAGTGTAGAAAAAAATCACAGACTTCAGCATTAATTCTGTGTCGTCTCCGCGGCATAATTCTTGATGAGCTAACAAAAACTTTTACATTGCACATGTCTTCCAACAAAGTTACAGGACCTGGACTCCCGTCTTAGCCGGTCACATTTTATTGACACCGACCCAACCAGTTGCAGTGAGTTGAGTGAGTTTGTTTTTATGGCAAGACAGCACAGTAACGGCTATGTTGTGCCCATGATGTCCTAAGACAGTTAATGCAATTATACAATTAGCAGCAGTGACTCATTTATCTCTCTGAATAGTCAAAGCATAAATCATGTGCATAAAAACGTTGGTTAAAAGTGAAGGGTATATATATATATAAACAGTAGTTTAAAAGATCCATGTGTAGGACTATCAAAGTTAAATTTTATTATACACTCCAATGTCCAAAGACGAGAATGTCCAAGTCCCCGACTTGATCAAGCACCACCTGGTCTCGTCTTCTAGCCTGAGACACTCCTGCCCAGTGACCTATATGTGGTTAGACACAATGTAATTTTTAACCAGTTGCAGACAAAAACATTTTTGAGCCATTGCAGGGTTCGAGCCGCAGACCTTCCCACCTGGAGACCAACGCTCTACCACTTGAGCCCATTCTTCCCCTCTCCTAATGAGAGAAGCCTGTGAGTCTGGTTGGTTGGTTGGTTGGGTTGGTTTAACGTCCAACAGCAGCACTATATAGGCTATATTGTGGACGGGCCCCAAGACGGACGTCTGACAATTTTATGTCGACCCAACCCAACCTTTTGAGTCGGAAGCCGATGTTCTACCCCTGGACTACTGCCCCCCCCCCCGCCCGGGAGCGGCGCGTACCCCGCGTTTAGAATTTTGGGACCGTAAGTTTCTTATAGATGTGAGAAGTCCGTGAGTCGCGCCGTACCTGTTGGGTCTCCCCTCAGCCGGAGTGTCCAGCAGGAAGTTCTTCCACGGCTCCAGGGGCAGACCTTGACCTTGGGCGGCCAGCTTGGCCACGTCGCAGGCCAGGTGTACCTGGATGTTGGCCGGCTGCGTCAGGATGGACTGGACCTCGCGCAGGTCCTTCAGGATCTGGGCACGGTGAATAGACACAGGGAGGGTGTGAAAACTGGAGCCTTGTGGGTCCTTCTGAAACTTAGACCGATGCCAACTGGATGCTCAAAAGCTGCACAGAATTCATGGATCACATGGACTTATAATTCTTTGATAGACTTTTACTAAACCCTGATCTGCCAACCTTTTTAAAAACTGAAAATCTGTAAATTTACGGAAAATTGGCAGAGAGAGAAAGAGAGAGAGAGAGAGAGAGAGAGAGAGAGAGAGAGAGAGAGAGAGAGAGAGAGAGAGAGAGAGAGAGACAGACAGAGACAGAGAGACAGAGGAGAGAGGAGAGAGAGAGAGAGAGAGAGAGAGAGAGAGAGAGAGAGAGAGAGAGACAGAGAGACAAAGACAGAGAGATATGCCCGTTAAGGTAAATGCTCATAATATGTAATGTCGTACAGCTTGCTCAATGTACTGTTAATTCAGGACAAATTTCCCTTGTGGATTAATAAAGTTTATCTCATCACTTTAATTCACTAAGCGCTACATTAAATATTCTCATTCCCAATAAATGCACCAGTTCAAAATGAATGGTTGTAAAAAGAAAGTGTTTACTCAAGTTGGTATATTAGCGTTTATAAAATGGTTTTAAAAACAGGACCCCAGGGGAGGGGGATACCAGGACTTGACCGGTCACACTGTACTGACACTGACCCAACCAGTAGAGAAAAACACGGCCGACTCGGACCTTCTCTTTCAGAAGCTGGCGCTCTAGCTCAATGTATGTTTAGATGATAAATGAATAAAACAGAGCAACAGGTTGCTTTTCTCACTGGTCCTCCAGTATTTCTAGAGACTTAAAGAGATAATCCTTTCCATTGAAAAAACAACAAAAGTCAATGTAGCATAATTTTCTTTCAAATGGCATTGACTTGTGAAAGCCTAGAACTCTTTGTATATATATCATCACTGAGCTACAATTTTGGCATGAGTCATTTTTGCTACCTTTGACTTAATCTATACAAACTGTTTTATTGCCTTGTTTCTGCTATATATTGGACACAAGTTTCTCATAAGTTAAGCAAAAAACTATGAGCACATTTGTTAGCTGCATGTTTAGTTAGATAGATCTCGTTTTTACCGTTACAATGATAATATTTGCATTTTGACTCATGCCACAATTGTCGCCCTGTGAGGATATATAATTATTTCTTGCACAGAGACTGAGATAACGGGTCTTTTTTTGTTTCTTCGTACCGGTTCGGGATCCTTGTCCACCTGCTTGATGAGCTTGGAGAGGAAGGCCGCTTGTCTGAGCATCGAAACCATGGGCAAGTTACACTCTAGAGGAGAGCAATTCACAAAGCAGATTACACATTGTATGCACGCTTGTCTGAGCATCGAAACCATGGGCAAGTTACACTCTAGAGGAGAGCAATTCACAAAGCAGATTATACATTGTATGCACGCTTGTCTGAGCATCGAAACCAAGGGCAAGTTACACTCTAGAGGAGAGCAATTCACAGAGCAGATTATACATTGTATGGGCAAGTTACACTCTAGAGGAGAGCAATTCACAAAGCAGATTATACATTGTATGGGCAAGTTACACTCTAGAGGAGAACAATTCACAAAGCAGATTATACATTGTATGGGCAAGTTACACTCTAGAGGAGAGCAATTCACAAAGCAGATTATACATTGTATGGGCAAGTTACACTCTAGAGGAGAACAATTCACAAAGCAGATTACACATTGTATGCACGCTTGTCTGAGCATCGAAACCATGGGCAAGTTACACTCTAGAGGAGAACAAGTCACAAAGCAGATTATACATTGTATGGGCAAGTTACACTCTAGAGGAGAGCAATTCACAAAGCATTTTTCTCTTACCATTATTATTGTCTCCTTTGATTGTGTTTGTGGGACATTCTTCTCTTCTCCTTCCTTGTTTTAAAAATAAATTATTTCTACATAAAATAACAGAAGATGCAAGAGAGATAATAAGAAAAAAAAGGGACGAGGTGGCTCCAAATTTTCTTTGTAGAACAGAATGTCTTTCCTTGTTTGGTCTCTTCACAACCTATGTGACGTACTTGGTACGGCATAAATTCCTCTAAAAGAACTTCAGCATTGTGTCACGGAGGAGTTGATGTCTCCTGTGTTCCCAAAAAGGACACAGCAATGGGTCCCATGACCATTTTCTGACAATTTTACGTGCCACCACTTAAAGCCAGCATAAGGAAACGAGGACTCAGTCGATCACATTGCACTGACAGAAGGGGACAAAACCGGACAAATAAATTCTTCAGATTGTAGGATCAAATTGTAACCTCCCTAGTAAAAGACCAGCACTCTACCACTGAAGCCAGCTTGCTCCCCCAAAATGGTCCCATGGTAGAGTGCACACTTTAGTTCAAGCCTCTTGATTCCTTGTGGAACATAGAACCGCATCTCCCCTCCACCTGACTCACACCCAAACAAACCCAGGGCTTACCAGGCTTGAAGACAATCTCCCTGAGCAGGGTCCTCATGACTTTGGTCCCGCTACGCTTGGCTGACGACGTATCGCTGAGAATTTTCTGAGCGATGATCTTGGCTCGCTCCGCGGTCAGTGTGACATTGTAGAGGAGGTCGTGGGCCCAGGCCACAGTCCTCTCGTACTTGGCCTCTTCTGCCTGAACAGAAATATGGCGTGGATTAGTTACAGTATGCACTACTATAACTAAAAAATATGGCGTGGATTAGTTACAGTATGCACTACTATAACTAAAAAATATGGCGTGGATTAGTTACAGTATGCACTACTATAACTAAAAAATATGGCGTGGATTAGTTACAGTATGCACTACTATAACTAAAAACCTCACACTCAAACAAACCCAGGGCTTACCTGGACACCTCACACTCAAACAAACCAAGGGCTTACCAGGCTTGAAGACAATCTCCCTGAGCAGTGTCCTCATGACTTTGGTCCCGCTACGCTTGGCTGACGACGTATCGCTGAGAATTTTCTGAGCGATGATTTTGGCCCGCTCCGCGGTCAGTGTGACATTGTAGAGGAGATCGTGGGCCCAGGCCACAGTCTTCTCGTACTTGGCCTCTTCTGCCTGGACAGAAATATGGGGTGGATTAGTTACATTATGCACTTTGCGCACTACTATAACTAAAAACATGGGCCATGGTCTCTCTTTGTCTTTAAAAATGTATGTTCTGAAGAATAAAAAATTTTGCAAACTGTCACTACAGGTTTCAAACAGCCCACATCGGGTTTCAGAAACTTAACAGGAGAATGAAAAAAAAATACTTTAAGGGATATATTTTTACATAAATCATTTTGAAGGTTTGTAACACATTGATTTCTTCTATAGTTTATTTCTAAAGCTTATTGGTAAACGGTAAAACAAATGGTATCGCCCCTGCAAGACAGCTTTCAACTTTAGCAGATGATTATATTTTAATGAAGACATAAATTTGTTTCTCTCTACTCTGAGTTCAGCTGTTTGGCAGATGCTCATCTCTCCTTTTTACATTGGATTATTTTGGGCCTATTCCCTATTTTAGGGAATGAAAAATAAATTAATAAAATGTAAAAGCTTTAATTTGTGTTATTTCGAAATGGAAGGTGTGCAGATCAATACAAACAGTTACCAGAACAAGAGCGTAAATTATTATCAAAGTACAAAAAATGTGTGCGGCGTGATGGGAAAAGGTTAAAACGCAGATCTGACCATGCACGGTGAGAATGCTTTCATCTGACAGGTCTTAGATCACCTTCAAATCAGTGACCGCAGCATCGACCAAGTTGAACTGAGGAAAGACTATTCACCTTTGGAAAGTCAAGGTCAATTGCCTGCAAAGTAATTTTAGATCTATATGGAAAAAAAAAGGATGGCGGCAAATTTGTGAGAACTCGTGAGCTCCTTACCCTGAGAGACAGAGTGAAGAGCTGGGGGAAGCTGCCGCACTTGAAGTTTGTCGCGCCAGGGAAGCCGAGACCCGCCCCGCAGTGAATCGTGTCTTTCTCGAGCTGCGCCACAACTCACTCTCTCATTCCGTGAGTGTGTTATTTTCTCGTGATATAAGAAATCACAATCATTGCCTAGTTTGGGCGTGAACGTATAACGTCGTTACGATATATACGTGACAGAAGTGAACACACATTCTGTATTCACCGTAATGAACCTACACGTTTGCATTATTGCCTCTGAAATAGCGGTCGGATTCAACTCAACAGCCCTTACATACACCCACTTTGTTTTCCGACTTCCAGTGACGACGCCGTTCGAGGAGGTTGTGGCGCAGCTCGAGAAAGACACGTTCTGCTACTGATATAAATAGTAACCTTTTGGTTATATGAATACAAATGTTAAAATACTGTTCCATTGACATTTAACAAATCTATTATATGTATTATCCATCATCGTGTATTTGTAAAATAAACAAAACCAGTGAAATAACAAACGATTCGTTATCAAGTGCTTCATAAACAGTTAAGCATATCAGATCTTTACGATCATTAAGCACAGTTAAGGGAGGAACCTGTTATTGTACCGCCGATTGTCAATCGGTAAACTGGAACAATGAACCCCAGCCTATTCCCTGCCTTAACCGTGACAACTTCCATTCATTAGTTCAAATTACCTTTGACTTTGCCACTTTCAGAAAATAATTCATTGGAGTTTGGCTAAAAAGATATATCAAATTCATAGACATGTACGCTCTATGGATTCATCATTTTAACAAATTTACTTGAGCACTAAAGTAGGTAAGTGGGTTGTTTAGCGTCCAACATCGGCACTGTATTAACTGTATTGTGGAAGGGCCCCTAGACTAACGTCTCACAAGTTTATGTGCTGCCACACAAAGACAGTGCGGGGATACTATGCTCGTCTCAGTCGGTCACATTAAACTGACACCAACCCAACCAATAGGGGACAAAGTCATAAGAGCGGGATTCGAACCAATAATTTATCAGTAGTACATAATGGACAACCCTGAATGTACAATACATGTAAGGTGCAAAAAGTTTGGTCGCTAACAATGGATATTAGAGTTGAGTTGGTTTAACGTCCAATGTCAGCACTATATAGGCTATATCATGGACGGGCCCCAAAACTAATGTCTGACAATTTTATGTGCTGCCATAAGCGAGACAGGGCGGGGATACCATGACTCCTGTGTCTGCTGGTCACACAATGGATATTAACCAAGCATTGAAAACATTTACACAAGATGTTGGATAGGTTGAAAATACTGAATTTTATGAGGATCATCTTCATCAGAGGTTAAAAATATTGACTTTTAGGTGGGTCATCTATGGCTATATAAGCTCAAGATCTTCCCTGAGAAAAGTGGACCTGCCCTGGGTTCTCATAGAAGACCTAGATCTAATTCAGGATTTCGAAGTTAGATAAAAAAAAAACTTTGCTTTCCCTGACAAAGCCTCGAGATTGAAGTTGTATTTTAGAGAAAGCTTTAATTACTTGCCAATCCAAAGTGTAGCCTTTCCACGTGACAGGAATGGATTCAGCTGTTCTTATCAAGTCATGATATACTTCCAATACACCCTATCCCTCCCCCCCCCCCCCCCCCACACACACATATCATTTATTTGAGCATTTTATTCCATAAACTGAACCATGATCTTTCGGGGAAACAAATATTGAAAATTGGTTAAGCTAAAAAATCCCCACAACAAAATCAGACACATTTGTGATTGAAGGTTTATGGCTAATCTTTGTTATACGGCGCCCTTAATGAGGACTCACCTCCATTACGAGTTACGGGGCTCTCGGAGAGCATATCGCTGAACAAGGGCAGGTAATGCTTTAACCTTTGAGGCACTTGGCTTGTGTCCAGGAGAATGTTCAGCTGTGGGTAACACAAAACGTCAGAACATTTTTCAATAACAAGGCAGTACGGCACTCCATCAATGTCAATCCATTTTACTCAAAGATCCAGTAACATTTTGAATAAGAAAACCATAATCGTCCAAAACTTAACAAATCAAAAGCAAATAGAAAGTAATTTGCATTACATCAAACATATTGGTGCAACACATCACACCCATGTTTAAAAATCATGGCAGACATAGTTGTGATGTGATGTTTACATTCTCTTTACCGAAAGTGATATTCTAAAGGGAGATTATACATTTGGTTAAACTTTTTCTTTTCAAACTATTTTTCATTAGTTCCCTTTGACAGCAAACTTATGAATGGCTCGGCTGCAACTGGAGTTTAAATCCTACTTTTCGCTTGTTTTTCTAGGGGACATGGGAAAGTTATATATCCAGCTCAATTACTGCCTTAAAGAATATTTCCACTCTAATTGTACAGCAAGTTTTATATCCTTGTCCATTCTTCATGATCAGGGCCGCATTAACTAATTGGCGGGTCATACGCTGTGAGCCGCAGGGACCCCCGATGATGTTAATGCTACCAGTACTACCGCATTGTAACCCCGTACTGTTGGGTTACTACATGTGTATACTGTAAAATGTGATTATGCGTAGGCCTATCGGCATCCACCAATAATGTGGATTGAGACGACAACAAGCACATTTATAAATCTACTTATGTTACAAAGTATGAGACAGCCGAAACCTATCAGAGCTTGTTTCATTCGTGGTGGATTACTTCACCAAAACACATACACAACACATTATGAAAAGTCATTCCTTATATTTTTCTCCTGTTTTTTGCTGGGCTTATGCCTCCATGATGTCCTATACAGCTTTGCGATGAAAATCACTGTTTTCATGCAAAGACATTGCTTTTTAACGTTTTTCCAGTCCTCGAATCCTGAAGTGAAAGCAGTCTTACCGGTGGTGCTCAATAATTTGAAACACTGACAAAATACTTTCCCCGTTGGCTCTGAATAGTAAATAATGCAATCTCTGCTAATGTTTTCTCCATTTGCAAGCTGTTTGTTAAAATATGATACTTGAAAATACCAAGAGCTATCTTTGTATTCACGCTTTGATGTTCTGAAATCCAAAGCATCTAAGTTTTGAACAGTGGTTTGGTTAGTTACATTCAGTTTTGCGTTCATCCACGTTGCTGGATCAGGACTAAACTTGAATCCTACAGGTTTTGCTGTCTGTGCAGTTTTACAATGTGGTCAGAAACATAATAATACTGTTCGTGTACTATAAAAATAACAACAAGCAGCAACAATTCAACAAGGACACTTTTTTTAAAAAGCATTTTTTAAACGTGGTGTTTGCGAGCGCGGGGCCCAACGCTACAGTTGCACCAGCCTAACGGGTAACACGGCTCTGATCACGATATCTCTGTAGACCACACATAGTCCAATTGGATATTTGAGAAATGCATATGATTAAAAAAAAATTCTCATTAAAATTATTTTAATTCAGATTTAAAAACTCATGAGGGTCTTCACCCCCTGATATTCAATAAGGGTTACATATTGAAGTATTTCTTTCTTTCCTCTGAGGCTAATCACTTAACAAAATATACTGTCATAAATTTGAGTACTGATCCAATGGGGCTGACGTCTTTCTCACAAAAGTCATGTGATGCTTGTAAGTCGGCTTGTGCAAAAAGGTATATTAAAATAGGTCTATGCTCTGGTCCAATCAGCAGATTGTTTAAAAAAACAAAAACAACTATCACGTGATTGGTTTATGATTTTTGAGAGAAAGAGGTCAGCCCCATTCACTATGCTCACTTTCATATCACTTAATCCTACCTTGCCACTTAGTATAAATCATTTTTAGAACACTTTAGTCTTACCTATTACATTATATTAAAATAGCGGTCGAGTGACGAAAGCATTTTAAATGTAGCAAAAAGTGGTGTTATATTTTAAATATCTTTTCACTCACATTTGGGCTTCAAAGAAAAAACTGGTGTGATCTAAATTGATGTGAATGGTAAAGGGTGCCTAGAATGCTTGTGTTAGCAACATACTCTAATGGAAATGAAAGGTTTAATTTCTAACCTCTACAAAGTTTGTCCCTAGATCATCCAGCATAAAACGGAAAGGCAAGCCCGAGAGGGGAAAGTTTTTGTTGCTGTCGGTGTTGCCGGTGGGACTGGCGATGATGTTGGTGCTGGGGCTGATGGTGTGCAGGTTGATGCTCGACACGCTCGGCGGAGTTATCTCAGCGTGGACCGAAGCTGGTGCCGGTCTCTGGGGAAAAACAAATCAAATAAGAAAGGGAAAAAAATCAGAGACACCAAGTGGTAAAAAATAACAGTGAACTTTTTGCATTACCTGGCTCAAGTGTTAGAGCATTGGTCTTCAGATTTGAAGATCAGTGCTTCGAACCCCACAAACGGTACAAAATTTAGGTGTCCAATTTCGTCGTTGGCTAGTTTTATGTGACTGGCTGAGACAAAAGTCCAGGTCTCCCCAGCCTGTCTTGTGTGTGACAGCAAGTAAAATTGTCAGACGTTAGTCTTGGGGCATGTCCACAATATTTAGTCTACATAGTGTTGAAACTGGACGCTAAACAAACCCCCCAAAAAACCCCAACAAATCAACTCTTGTAGCACTCACACTCCCTAACTTCTAATAACCCCTCCCTCTTTCTCTCTATCACTCACAGAGTTTTCCTCCTCTGCCTGCTCCACCCTCCTCTTGCAAGTGGCCAAGCCCTCCTCTCCCAGCTCCTCCCTCTGTTTCTCGAGGCGTTCCTCCTCCTCCTTGCCCATGTCCGCCCCCAGGTCGATACTCGGCACGCCGGTGATCTGGACAAGTTGCAGGGGTGGAGATCAAGGGACAGATTAGTCGGTTATATATTTATATATGAATAAATCCGGTCAACTGTAATAAGTTAACACAAAGCTTCAGCATCACACAAAATAATGTAGGGGAAAAATGATTACACTTTTATTAAATGAACAGCAATATAAATACATTCTCTGAACAAACTTTGTCAATCAACAGAAAAAACACATTAGAACTTGATTAAATGAATGTCGATATGTCTAATCGAACTTTAGGCAATTAAAAAAAACTTTCGAATTGAAAATGCTAATAAGTTGGTTGCAGTTTTGTCACATGTGTCAGAGATCATCTGACCATGGAAAAATGCACATCATCTAAAAACTTGAAACATGTTCTTTATATTTAATGATTGGATGGTTATAAAAAATAGAAATTTTAAATGCGATATTCTGCACTGTCCATTTATTGAATGAAGTGTCCAGTTTCAGTGTAGATCAATCCTGACATACCACCACCATCGGCTTGTCAATGAAATAAGTTCTCAGGAGATTCAGCCAGTATTCTTCCGATTCCTTCTTCATTTGCTCGCAGAAAGCCACAGTGTTGAGTCTGCCGTACAACTGGTATAAAAATATTTAAAAAAAAAGAATGCATAAAAGAAGTATTTAAACAAGTTAGAGAGAGTGAGTGTTAGTGTTAATGTCTGTTTTGTAAGTGTGTGTGTGTGTGAGAGAGAGAGAGAGAGAGAGAGAGAGAGAGAGAGAGTTAGAGTGTGTGTGTGTGTGAGAGAGAGAGAGAGAGAGAGAGAGAGAGAGAGAGAGAGAGAGAGAGAGAAAGAGAGAGAGTCATTTCGAGAGAATGACCCCACAGGTCTACAGACTCACCCCACTTTGATAGTCTTGTATACAAAAATTTTATGGTTTTAGATGTGAACATAAGAACTAAACAATTGATAAAAACCTCGAGTTATCAAACATCATCAGTACCACAGGCTACTCACATCATTCTGGTCATCTCCGTACAGGAAGTGGCCGATGATGAAGAAGGCAACCGAGTCGCAGGGCATGTACTCCAACTGAGGGAAGAGAACATTTAAAAAACATAAATACAATAATGATCACTTACTCTGGGAGCACAAAACAAAACAATATAAACATAAAAACTAGATAGGCTCCTTGTGGGGCTACAGACTACCACATTGAACACTCCTTCCAAGCAGTTTCAGCTGTTAGAGTCATTTCTTTCCCGATACATTTCTTGGCATAACATAATTTCATTTCATCAGGCCTTTTTAATTAGAATTTAGAATCACTTAAAAACAAACAAAACATGAAAGCAAATAAAATATTAAACAAATCAAGGAATAAAAGAAGCATAAATCTCAAAAACTGTTGAAAGCCAAATACACAGTTATTGCTTTGGTTCGTTATGCACTTTTTCCTTTAATAAAATAAGATCAAAAAATGAAAAAATAATAATTAAACGTCGCTCTGTAATTTTGAATATCTGTATAGGTGAAGATGTGAATAAATGCCAGAACTGAACTTGTCAATGTTGCCGGCAGACACTACTAAGGCCAGCAAAGTTGGTCTACAACAAGGCTAGGCTAGAGTCATCAAGACAAGAGTCGGCTGTGGCATGAAGTCAACTAGTGGACTAGTTACAGACCATTGGTAAATAAGAATGAAGAGTCGACTAGTGGACTAGGACTAGTTAAGTCTGGTCACTACTCACACTGCTGAGCGTGTCCAGTTTGCGACGGTGGATGACGGTCTGAATCCTCTCCATGTCCATCTTCTCCTGACCCGTAGCGATCTTGGTTAGGACCTCCATGAATCTGTTGTATGGGAGGGGGGGGGGGGGGGGGGGGGGGCGGAAGAAGCATGGGAAAGGGGGGGGGGGGGGGGGGGGGGGGGAGAGAGAGAGAAAAGGGAAGGAGAGAGAGAGAGAGAGAGAGAGAGAGTAAGAGAGAGAGAGAAAGTAGAGATGGGATAAGTTTTTTTTCCATTTGTATACAATATGTCATAACTATTTGTCAAGAATTTATTATGTAACTTCATACAGTGCTGTTTGTACCTGGAGCTTGTAAGAATACTGTTCATTTTTTTATATATATTTGTTTGGCATTGGCTAAACCTAACAATGTCATGAATATTAATTTGTAAACAAATGGTAAATTTCAAATTATTTATGACAAATATAATGATACTTTTTTCGGAATCTCCTAGAAATACTGTATTTGGGATCATTCAAGATTATCACAAATTCTTTTTCGGGTGGGCAAGGACACAAAAACAAACAGCCACGGATTAAAAAAACACAACACAAAACTTTAAATAAGTTACTGCAATTAACAAATGAAGTTTCGCTTCACCTCCAACTTATTTATTATGGACAAAAAATGTTAACAGCTACATTCTTGATAGGAAAAATAAAGTTGGCCAGGGCTTCACTCACTTTCCCTCGATTTTCTTCAACTTTTCCACGTCAGCGTTTTCAAAAGTGATGTAAACTGTGAGTTCTGAGTTCTCTATGATGTTAAAGTCCGCCTGAAAGATAAAAAAAAAAACATGCTCTAAAAAGTCGATGAAACTTTTTAACACTGCAAAAACTTTTTTTCAAATTTTCAAAATGGCTGACATATATGCCTATTTTGATTACCATTAAAATATAAAGTGTCTTTCGTTTACAGTGTATGTATAATGTGTAATGCACAATCACTTGTACAGATTGATAAGGAATTTATGCTAAATTCTTAACATTTTTTTTTTTTTAAATTAATGTGTACTTAGATACAACTATGTCAAAGTAAAACTTTCACTGGTTGTGTTGCTACATGTATATTTGTATAACTGTTTATTTACTTGCAAAGCCTGTGCTTGACAAAATAATTTTCGATATGTATGTTCTTAATATATATATTGACTGAATAAACGTGAATATATGTAAGCTGTGTAATAGAGACAGAAAAGTTACACTGGTATATCAGGGTGTCCAGCCAAATCTGGTCCAAAAAATCCTACCAGTCAACCGACAAGTAAAAGTTAAATATTCGGACAGTTAAAAGTATATATTCCACTACTACAAATTTAACCTATGGTATTGCATGTTATTGTTAACATATTTTGAAAAATAACCGAAAAACTGACAAAAACCACATACCTTCATTTAAGTTCAGCAATGTATTCATTTAGAGGACCGCATCAGTAGCCTACTTGATATCTGTATACTCTTTCATCCTTAACGAACTTATCATTGTTGTACTTGAATTGTTAATTGGTACAGTTGATTTATAAAACAAAGTATGTCAAATTATTTACACTATATACAGTTTATATACAACATGCAGTTGCCTTTTAAAGCTTCAGCTCAGACTCCCTCTCATTGATGAGAGCAGCCAGAGCCTTTACCTCCTCCTTCTTCTTTGTGACATCACTCTTAAAAGCTAAGCTTTTTACTATTAAAGCATGTGCCTCTTTTGATGTTTCATTCACTGCCTTTTCTATCATTTCATCAGCAGATTTGATCAAAATATCAATGTCAAGCTCTGCCTTTCTTTTCTTTGATTTCATGCTTGTTATTTCTTCTGCCTTTCTTTTCCTTTTCTTAGTCTGCTCACTTTCTTCTTTATCTTTCTTCTTCTTATCCAATGCATCAGTGTATGTTTTGTGGGCTTTGCTAGAGTACTCTAACATCTTTTTGTTTATAAGTAGCTCAGATAAAGGCCCGTTGTCCTTCACATGCTGACATATCAGCCTCTTGGCTACTAGGCTCTCTTCTAACAAATTCTCAACAGTAGCCTCTTTGTTGGTTGAGAAACCCCTCTCAACATCAGCATTGCCATGGCTCAGCAGCAGGACCATCTGAATCACTTTTTTCAATACAGGTGAGCTTTCTAACCGGCCATGTTCCTTGAAAAATTCATCCAAGCGCTCACCACTGTATCTCACGGTTGACTGAGACAGTCTGTCTACCAAGGTCTCAAAGTCAAAGAACACTTGATCCACCTCATCACCCTGAATCCATTTTGTTGCGCTGAGATGCTCAGCCACTTTTTTGAATAGTTTCTTTGCTTTGGTTGGTTCAAGTGTAATAACTGTTGGGTCCAAACACTGAATGTAATTGGCAAAGTCATACTTCAGGGGTGACTTGCTCAGAATTTTGCTAATCATTCCCTTTATAAACCTCAGAAAGTTTTGTCTGAAATCTTTCAACTTAAGTGCTGAGACCTTCCCTGCATCTTTCATTTCCTTCAGAATTACTTCTGCCTGGTGACCAATGTTGAAGTCTGCCTCCTGTTTGAAGGCACTGGATGGTAGGTCTTTTGGCATTTTGAGTTGAGATGCTTCACTCACTGTAATCCCATACTCAGCAGTAAGGATAAGGCTGTAAAGTCTTTTGGTCAATGCAAAGAGATCTGCACCAAGAAAGGGTGACAGTGGAGCATCAGCCTGAAACTTCTCAAGAAAAGGTTTTGCAATTTTGGCTACAAATATGAATGTATGCAGCTTGGCTTTGAACAAATAGTCCCCTTCCTTGTCTGCCAGTGTTAAAAAACTCTTGCACCCAGGCTTGTTAACAGTTCCCTTTTTTACTGCAGACAGGTATCGTAAAATCGCTGGCCAGATTTGAAGTGCTCTTTCAGCAGCTGGAACATTCTCCAACCAACGATGTCCACAGAACTTAAGAGGAAGTTTGGAGGCCTCAGTTACATTAAAAAAGTCCTCCCTCCTGGCTGGTGATTCCTTAAAGAGGTAATAAAGGGACTTTAACACGTCTTCCACACCCCAGCCTGAATCCTCAACACCCTTTTTGAAGCTGTTGTGCACCGTGTGCAGACCACAAGAGCCAATATTGATTAGACTCGTGCCATTTTCATCTTCCATTTCTTTACATAAAGTTTTAAAGACTTTCCAGTTAACATTTGGTCCATCCATAGAGAGCTGCAAAATCTTTTGACTTCCAACTTTTTCAATGAAAGATCTCAACTGAATCATAATATCATTTGCAGAAGCATGTCCTAGGAAATAGGAGTCTATATACTTGGATCTCACCATACCTTCAAAATCAATGAACCTTACGTGTACATCTAGCTGCTTTTTTCCAAGATCAGCATTATGGCTCTCATCAAACATTATGACATAAGTGATACTGTCTCTCAAACTGTCTAGAATGGCATCTCTGATAGCAGGGGCTATGCCAAACGTAGCTAAGTAACCTACTTTGGTACGTCCACAGGTAAACTGTTTGGCTATGTCAGAGTCAGGAAACATCTGTTGAAAAATGCTGCTTATGTCGTCTGAGCTGCGAGCACTGGAGTGGCTAGAAACTAGATGCATTGTCCACCCAACCTCTGCTTTTAAAGTATCTGCAACTTTAAGAGTTGGCTGTTTACTACTTGAAGTCGAAGTAGATGTAGTTGAAGTGGCATTCTGGCTCACAGATGATGGAGGTGTTGATTTCCTTGCAAAACTAAGCATAGACCTGCTACCACGATGACTTGCGCTGGCTTTCATGTGCTTTTGTGAAGACATATGGGCGTTCAAGGCTTTTATGCCTGATGATCCTATAAGGTAAGCTTGACCACAGTATTTGCACTTGAACTTTTCACGATTCTCACTTAGTTGTTCAAGCCACTCAGAGTAAGAAGTGTCTTTTAACCAGTCTGAATTAAAATAACATTTCCCCATGTTGATCACTTGATGGGATTGAAAGTGTTTTTATAATAGTATAGGCCTACAAATTGTCAGTACCTAGACCAAGAGTGAAGTAAGAAACAAAATTAATCTGACAAAAATTAAACTAGATCTAGAAAATCTAGATCGATCTTAAGACTTTAGTCACGAATTATGCCTCAGTCTAACATAAAATGTTAGTTAACACACTTTAAATTGTAACCATTTAACTAGAGACTAAAATATGTCTAGATCTGTTTATCTAGATCTAATATATAACACAAATAACTATTACGCGGTTACTAGATCTAGATCTAGATCTATATCTAGTCTACTATCGCTTAGCGTACAATTAATTTTCACTATTTCTATCTGTTTCAATCACAGAGCACTTAATGATTACAATGCCATCGTTAACGGCAATTCTTTTGTTTAATGTATGCAAATGGTTTGTGTAAGTTTAGTTTTTGACTTTTGTTTTAAAACACAGTTTTTAAATATAAAACTATAGATCTATCTAACTTAAACTAAACCAGGTCAACAACTTACGATTTCCGTATCTATTTGTTTCTAAGTATAGATCTAATCCAACACAACACGAAAACAATGATATTAATCCAATTATTTAACCATTCATAGAATGTTAAAAAATGTAGACGATAATTCCAAGGTAAAGTCCGTTTAAATCAAGAGTGTGCACAATATCCACAGTACACTGGGTAATATGCTTGAAGAATAAAATACAGATAAGCTTAACAATGAACGAGTTCGTGGTTGTCTGATTGAATGACGATTGACGAATGGAATCAAGAAATTCCGCGCCAGAGGTGGTGGTATGATGATTATATCGATAAAGGTTTGCTTCACGAACTAACATACTGAATTGAATTGATCAAACCTCATATCGATATAGACATGGGACTGCCATAGGTACACAGCCGTTTTTATACTGTTGCGAACTAATGGTACTTTCCCAACCAAAGCAATGTGCGACGTGAGCTTCGTCATTCATTTATTTATAACTTTTATCCGACCGAAGAACGTTTATCCGACCAAAATCCGACTTTTCCGACCACAAAATTTTTATCCGACTAAAATCCGACTTTCCGACTTCGGTGGACACCCTGTAAAATATCAAACAACATTAATTTTACAGAGAACTAAAATAATCTGAATGTATGTTCTTAATATATATATATATTGACTGAATAAACATTGGAATTGAAATTGAAAGATAATATCCAGGGAAAAATGAGCTCACCCCTCCGGCGTACGGGTCCTCGATCTCCACCATGTCTCGCTGTATCGGGGCGATGACCGAGCCGTCCAGGTAGTCTGTGAGCACGCTCAGACACAGGTGCTCGTACACTGCCTGCAGACACGGGTTCAAACAGTGGGAGGTAAAGTCACAGGTAAATGCTATCAGCTGGAATCTGCTTAAGACAAACCTGGCTTAAAATAAACTATGGCCTTACATAGAATATTTCTGAGGTTGTTTAAAATAAACTTTGGCCTACATAAAATTTTTCTGAAGTTTCTCAAAATAAACTATGGCCTTACATAGAATATTTCTGAGGTTGTTTAAAATAAACTATGGCCTTACATAAAATATTTCTGAGGTTGTTAAAAATAAACTATGGCCTTACATAGAAATATTTCTGAGGTTGTTTAAAATAAACTATGGCCTTACATAGAATATTTCTGAGGCACCGATGCAAATTTTTTTTGTACCTTACAGTCATTGCATGATGTTAATTTGATAAAACATCGTTTGAGGCTCAGTGAACTGAGTGATGCTAAATGAATTTTTAAATTTTTTTATTACTGAACATTTTAGCTGAAATCAACCTAGCATATAAGACCACAAAACATAACCCCTTAACAAACCTTTACTAAACTCCAACTACCAACTTATTTTTATTTTTTTACTAAAAATTGACATCACGGTAGGCTGCTGCTAAGAGGTTTATCTTTAACTGGCTCAAGTAGTAGAAAGTAGGTTTCCTAATCTGAAGGTCCCTGGTTTGCAACCCAAGATCGGTAAAAATGAATTTGCCCAATTTTGTACCCTACTGGTATGGTCGATTTCAGTATAAAGTGACCGGCTGAGACACACTGTCTGGTGTGTGGACTTGACTTAAAATTGTCAGACATCAGTCTTGGGGACCATGCACAATGAAACCTATATAGTGCTGAGGTTGGTAGTGAAGCAACAAAACAAACAAACCTTGGATTGAGGGCCTCGGAAACCGATGTGAACCATCCCGTATTCCTCGTCCTCCGAAGGGTAGAGAACTTTCTCGTGGACGGTCTCTGTGAGGGGCGGGACCGCACTTTGCCAGGGGCGGACAAACTCGGGTCGCTTACCCTGGGGACATTGATCGGCAGAGATAGGAACATTTATTAAACTGGAGATCCGGAGATAAAACAAGAGCGAATGAACTTTTCATTTTCTTCAAAGGAGACCACAATACGTTAATGTAAATGGTGTTAGATCCAAAACTATAATCTCAAACACATGGGAACTGGAAGGCTGTGTGCTTTCACCAATTTTACACACTGCCTGCACCAATGACCACCATACAAAAGTCACAAACATGCATAGAATTAAATTTGCAGACACTCTTGTCTAATCGGAACAATAACAAACAAGGAAGATTTTTTATTTTGAAGTTATTAACAAATTTGAGTCATGGAGCGTGATATTTGAACATGTATAAAACAAAAGAGATGATTTTTGATTGTAGACGAAACGAGGCACCACTAAAAGCAAAAGATGTACGTTAAAGTTATTGACACATACAAATATCTCGACCTCACAATTGATGATTGTAAACTTTCTTTAACCACACATCTTGAAATCCTGATTAAAACGGTTAATCAAATACTGTACTCTTTAAGGAAATTAGTATTTTATTGTCAACTACAATATTATAATTTTTTTTTATTTATCCTGTATCCAATGTTTAATATTTTTCAGAATTACATGATTTGGAGGAAACCTTCAAAAACCCACTGTCAAAGAGTAGACGAAATAAGAAAGAAATCTTCCCAAATTATTGGCTGTAAACTAACCCCTTTAAAAGACATGTACGTTTAATAAGTAATGAAATAAAACTAAATGTATAACATCAGACATAAACACGTCTTTATAGTGAATATGAAACTTCACAAAGAAGTAACAAATTAATATAAAAAAAGGGCCAGAACAGACTGATAAGATTGTTACAAAATTGCTGTACTTGCCGACTTGTGTTTGTAGGGGTATGTGTATTCTTGTTTACGCATAAAGAATTATGTTCCTAAACAATAATTATGTATGTCTGACAGTGTATAATTTTAACTGTGTCACATGTGAATGTGAAATGCTTTTTTAAAATTTTATCTCACATATGTATAACTTATGTTGTGATATTGAATCAAATGCATTATTGTACGACCAAGAAAATTTTTTCTCTAGGATAAAAAAGGCTTATACTATGTTCTCCTTAAATATGTTAACACTATCTTTTATTTTTTCCCTTATCATACACTACACACTTTTCCGTTTAACTATATTCTTTGCATTATCAATTCTTAGGTAATTGAATTTTCAATGCTAATGTCTACTTCCATTCTCAAAATGATAATATGATCTTGCTTTTTCTTTTCATTTTTACAGCTATGGACTGCAAACGCCCCAATGGTCAGATGCCAACATCCGATTGCAACCTGACAGACAATGCTGGGTAGTGGGTGAGTGAGTGAGTGACTGAGTGCAAACCTTCGCAACAATTTTCTTCTCCATGGGCTCCAGAGCTTTGAACACGTCCTCTGGCTTGATGGTCCCGCATATGATCAGGCAGAGATTCTCCGGGCGGTAAAAGTCTTTGTGGTATTTCTTCACCTGAAAGTACAAGCATGATAGTTTGAAGATTTGAAAAGAAATCAAGGAAAGTCATTGTTATTGTTGAGATGTAGAGTTTCATTATCAAACACCTTTATTTTCAAAAGCTGTCAATTTTGGGAAGAATCATTGAGGTGTAAGTTTTTCTTTTAATAAATCAAACTATTATTGGGGAATTTTTCTTATAATTATAGGTTCAAAACCACAGTGCTGAGGAAATCCACGCTGGAGAGTCAGATGAAGAATTTCAACAGCTTATCAACGCTAAACGCCAGAAGATCAGTTTCCCACCTGCAAGTGCAGGAAAAGAATGGGAATCTTTGGATAGTAAAATAGTCCTACAACTGGATACGCTCCACCCCTCTCTATACGCAGCCCAAACCTTATCATGAGAGGTGCTTTCCCGCAGGTTACGCATGATGCCACATCACACCATTGTACAAACTACACCCCCCCCCCTCTCTATACGCAGCCCAAACCTTATCATGAGAGGTGCTTTCCCGCAGGTTACGCATGATGCCACATCACACCATTGTACAAACTACACCCCCCACCCCTCTCTATACGCAGCCCAAACCTTATCATGAGAGGTGCTTTCCCGCAGGTTACGCATGATGCCACATCACACCATTGTACAAATTACACCCCCCCCCCCTCTATACGCAGCCCAAACCTTATCATGAGAGGTGCTTTCCCGCAGGTTACGCATGATGCCGCCCGTCTCGCTCTTGTAGCCGCACTCCCCTGGGTACATGGCGCGCAGCAGTGCCAGGTGTGTGCGGCTCTCCCCGCTGTTTTCTCTCGCCTGCATCTCGCAGTACACGATGCCTGAATCATCCCCGCTGCCGTCAATGTGGTGCACCTCTGTGATGTAGCCCGACTCCTAGTGAAACAAACATTACAAAAATAACTTGCATCATTCTTCAGACAAGTTTCAGTTTATCCAGGTGAAAGCTGGAGAGAATTGTGAGATAAGGAGAGATTATCTATACATCAGCAGATAAATTATAATTATTCAGTTGTAATTTAACTTTCGATTCAGTTTACAAAGATGTAGCAGACAGATGTAAATTGCCATCAACGTGGTACCACTCTGTAACTGGACTCCTTGTAAAACAAACATTACAAAGAATAAATTGAATGTTTCTTTTAACGGATAACTCTATTACATTTTTCAATTCAGTTTACAAAGAAGCAGTGAACAGATGTAGATAAGATTGCCATCAGTTTGGTACACCTCTGTAACTGGACTCCTTGTAAAACAAACAAGATTGATTTGCATGGTTTAACAGATTATGTTTTTGCTCAAAACTGGAGAGAATTGTATGATAAAAAGAGATTGACTATATAATTTATATACCAAATCAATCATATTTATTATTTATTAATTTTTTTTTTTTTAAGTTTACAAAGATGCAGAGACTGGTGTAAGTTGCTTTATGTGTGCCACAAATCTATGTTCTAGCCTGACTTCTTGTGAAACAAATATTACAAACATATAATTATGAATTGTTTATTTTTATTTTTCAATTCAAAGGCAATTTCATCTTAACTGCTATGTTTACTTATCTTGAAGATCTAAAAGGTTTGTGCAATAAAAACAAATATTGATTAAATATTCCCATATAATTCTAAATGCAATTTAATTTTTAAAGATAAATAAAATGGAAAGAATTATTCAAGTGAAGTTTTTCTATGAAGAAAATGTTTTTGAAGACAGCCAATTGACAAAATGAAAGATGTTTGATAATAAAACAACTGCACATCAATAACTACTTTCAAAACAAAAAAATTTAAATAATTTTAGAGGAGACATGAGTCAGGCAAAACTATACTTAACAATTCAGCTAACAGAAATAATGACAATAATCAGCATGTATGCAATTTACAAACAGGATCAGTTTGCACAAAACTTACAGAGAAGGATGAAATGGCAACAGCATGCGATACATAAAGAGGAGTTTGAGGAATCAAACGACAAAAAACTGACTGAGTTGAGGAATTGAAGTAGAGAAAACTTACGGAGAGTGTGGGGTACAGAATGTGGTCCAGGTATATCGGCAGGAGTTTTAAGAATCCCTCGGAGCCGGCGTTGGTCATGGTGTAGCACGTGTGGTCAGTCTCTGTCCAGGCGTTGGTGCCGGAGGCCAGACAGCGGTTCGCAAACTGGTCCAGGATGCCCTGCCCGGAGAATGCCATCTCATGTTAGGTCTGTTCTCAACCTAGGACTCAAATTAGTTCTGTTCTCAACTTAGACTCAAATTAGCTCTGTTCTCAGCTTAGACTCAAATTGGTTCTGCTCTCAAGTTAGACTCAAATTAGTTCTGCTCTCAACTTAGACTCAAATTAGTTCTGTTCTCAGCTTAGGCCCACATTAGTTCTGTTCTCAACTTAGACTAAAATTAGTTCTGTTCTCAACTTAGACGCAAATTAGTTCTGTTCTCAGCTTAGGCTCAAATTAGTTCTGTTCTCAACTTAGGCTCAAATTAGTTCTGTTCTCAACTTAGACTCAAATTAGTTCTGTTCTCAACTTAGACTCAAATTAGTTCTGTTCTCAACTTAGACTCAAATTAGTTCTGTTCTCAGCTTAGACTCAAATTAGTTCTGTTCTCAACTTAGACTCAAATTAGTTCTGTTCTCAACTTAGGCTCAAATTAGTTATGTTTTTCACTCAGTGGTGCCAACTGCATCATTTTTTGTTTAGCCGCAATTCTCAGGTACATCATTTTTTATATTGGATTTCAAAGTACAACCCTTTGACAGACCTTCACCGATTTATTATGTGCCCTTTTTTTTTTATTTCTGCTGAAAATTGATTAATTTAGAGAAAATTATCACTGTTAACTTCAATTAAAAAAGAGAGTATAAAACTGATTGTCTAACTCAGTAAAAGAGCAAAAAACCTCCAAACCTCTCTCAGCTGTCGAAAAGTTACACATAAAATGAGTCTTAAAGTGCAAGAACGTTTAGTGGGAGTACTGTTTCAAAATTCAATTCAAGTGATGGTTTCTCAAGTTAGGGGGCAAGAGGTAAGATTTACCTTGTATGGAAAGTTTTCACTTCCGAGGAAGACAAGATGTTCCAGCGTGTGAGGGAGACCATCATCATCATGAGCTTCTGTCGCTGTAGAATTTTAAATAAAAAAAAAGAACAGTAAGGTTTTTGATGAAGACAGAGGTATGGTTAAAATCCTAGATTTATATAAAAAACAAGAGACAAGTGTCTGGTATAGAGCAAATTTTGGGGGTACAAAAAAAAGCTAAATTTAATAGATCATTTTGATTTTAACATGTGGGCCTGAATAAATAAATCCAGCCGATTCAAATATCTCATAATTTTTTAAATTAGGATCATCAGTTTAAAACTTAGATCCAGTCCATAGCCATTTATTGAATTAATGTGTACATTGCCACAAGAAGTCTAAGTAATTTTAATGATCTCTAATGGCAATTATTAATCCTTAGAATTTATAATTAAATCCCTTTAAAGTTCAACCACCATAAATCACATTATGAACAAGGACCAAAGAACAAGGCAGATCTTCATACTAACCTTCCTACAGCTATAAATACTAATTTAAAATGCAAACGTTCAGTTCGTTAGACAAGTGACATAATTCATTGGCAACTCCATAAAATCCACCTTAACAAAAAAAAAAAAAAAAAAACGAACATAGTGATCACATGTATCTTCATGTAGGTACTATATCGCAATATATTTGACCCACGTAAATCACCCGTTTTTACCAAAAGTAATTACCCTTTATATGATCTAAAAGGCCATATAATTTTTTCCATGTGCAAGATGATGTTAAGGAGTGCCTCTTGGTGGGATTTCCCGCCACTTTTAAACTCGTCCAAGTGTGATAATAGGTAAGAGCTGCACACTCCAAGCATTGACTTAAAACTTTTTCTTAGCGTTTTTCCAATAACACTCAATCATGTTTGTGCATGCCCCAGTATGAGGATTAACAAAATGGCGATTCTGGTTGACTACAAGGTGTAAAGCCCCAGACACAGTGCATGCAGCTTTGGCGCTTCATTTTCGGTTGAGACATCTTTTTGCCTCACCAAATATTATTTTCAAAGGATTGAATGCACGGCGCTACAGTGTGCGCGGCGCCGATGCAGCGATGAATGCAGAAGTAAAAGCTGCACGCGCTTATTTGCTGCTGAAATAAAATTTCGAGCCTTGCTGCGCGACTGAACTGTTGTGGTGTGTTTGTGTGTGTAGATCTAGATCTAGAAATCTAGTTTGTGTCTCGTGTTGTCATAGTGATATTGTTGAATGCGCATTTCTTTGTGTTTTCTTTGCATTTAGAATTGAGATCTGTACAATGGAGTCTGCACTAACAGAAGCTGTAGAAAAACGTAGATGTATGTTTGACAAAACAGAACCGAACTACTGCAACAGAACATATGTATCCTCCGAATGGAAGAAAGTAGCCAAGGAAGTTGGATGCAATGATGCCTGCCTGTCTATAGGCTGCGCCCACTGTGTTTGCACTTTGATTAATTAAAGTAGTAAAAATAAATACTAAGTGACAAAAATCATTTGAATAGGACTGTGAAAAGGGCTTGAAAGATACCTATTTACCATCTGTCGGTGAACTATGTGTGAAACACTCCTCTTCAAAAATCAAACTAACATACACAGAAGATCCTACTCTTCTCCCGATATGTAATGTCATCATGCAGTGGTAGGCTTCTGTCACAGAAAATTCTCACTGAGAGAGATCTATAGAAGAATTGATTTGTCCCCACATTAGTGCAGCGAGACTCATCTTTGTAGACTATCATAACTATTTTTTCATATATTCTAACTTTCATTATGATTATAATTTCGTATATAATTCAATGAAGACCATTTTATGCCAATTGTATGCGTGTAGGTGTAGATCTATGTGCGAGTACCTAGAATCTATGTGTGAATGCGTGTGAATTTTGTAAATTTGTAACCTGTGAATATGCTGTACCTTAGGCTACACATGCTCTACTCTGTAAGCAAGCCAAATTTCCCATCTGGATTAATAAAGTTATATCTTATCTTATCTCGCTTCCACAAGTTTGGCAGCTCAAGATAGGTCTTACAAGGCTTTTGTAGAGCTGGATAAACATTTCCTCATTCAAGTAGTCGAAGGTTCTCCTTATGAGTCCTACTATCCTGTTTGCTTTAGCTGTCTATTCTGAACAAGCTGTTGGTATAATAAAAAATTAATAGCATCTACTTCGGATTTTGCATAGGGGTCTTTAGAAGCAAAAGAGAAGCTTCAGGGCCATGACATGTAAACAAACCTGGGGCCAACATTGCGATTTAGAGTACCCTCATAGAGTCATACTAGATCTAGATCATATCTGGTCTGGATTTAGATATACTTACCAAGGCAAAGATAACCATTCACGATAGGGCCATCAACTTGAGCGATGCAAACAGTTAATCCAGTCTCTTTAGAAATATATTTTGATACAGGTATCTTCCCATTGCAAGACACTTCATACTGTAGCTCAAAATTATTCATGCTGGAGAGATGGTGTAGGGCTATCCTAGATCGAAATCTAGATATAGATCTAGACCAAACTTTGAAATTTATGATATTGCGAAGCAAAATTTTATGTTAATGGAACAGGTTGTATGAAATAAGAAGTAAATTTATATTAATTATAAATTGCTTTTCGGCTTCTTTGGTTTACTTTTCCACAGGTTGTTCACGTTTATAAACAAAAACATAGATTACATAGAGTGAGTTCCCTTGTCTCCACACAAAAAGTCATATCGGAACAATTTCGAATCCTGTTTCCATCGCTGTGCAATTTGTGCAAGCATCGTGGTTTCGTAACCATGGGGAAAACACTCGAAACAGCCGCTTGATTCAAATGCGTTAGAGAATTATTTTTATAAATTTTTAAAAAGATACTCCCATGAGGGGATTAGATCTAGGTGGAAAACGTTTTGAAGCTTTGTGTTGTTAGTGTACCCATTAACAAGGAGGGAAAGAAGCTTGAAAGGTAGTCTAAAAGATAATTCATCTTCTTTTTTTTAAAAACAATTTTGTTCTCAATCATTAATTTTGTTTTCAAACGTATTTTTCTCCTGCTAAAAGATTGTTCAACTTCACACAATATCTTACTAATTCTTTAACACTATCTCCCCCCTCTTTTTGTCTCTCTACCTAGCCCTTTATTTTTGTTTAGCTTTCTTTCTACCCCACCCTTTATCTTTCTCACTCTCTCTCTTCCTCTTTCCAGCTCCTCTCTCTCTCTTTTCTCTCTCTCTTTCTCTCTCTCTCTCTCTCTCTCTCTCTCTTTCTCTCTCTCTCTCTCTCTCTCTCTCTCTCTCTCTTCTCTCTCTCTTTCTCTCTCCTCTTTCTCCCCTCTCTTTTTGTCTCTCTACCTAGCCCTTTATTTTTGTTTGTCTTTCTTTCTACCCCATCCTTTATCTTTCTCACTCTCTCTCTTCCTCTTTCTAGGAAATTCCTTATTTCTTTTTCCCCAATCTATTAATCGTTTTCTATCTCTCTTTCTTGCCATGTTCCAACTCGTTCTCTCTCTCTCTTTCTCTCTCTCTCTCTCTCTCTCTCTCTCTCTCTGTTTCTCTGTCGATCTCCCCTTTACTCTATCGTGTTCTACCTCCCCCCTGCCCCTCTCAGTCTATCTTTCTTTATTGTTATCCCGCTCTTTCTTGTTAATTTTTATCCTGCCTCTATCTCTCTTCCCCTTTGATTCTCTGAAATATTTTCCCTTTTCCACCCTCTCTCTTTCTCTCTACCTCCCTCTCTGTTCTATATCGCCCTTTTAGGTCTATAGTAACAACAACAACAACAACAACAACAACACCACCAACAACAAATCGGCTTGTGTGGTTTTGTATTTTCACTCTGGCTTTTCTGTCTCTGAGGTATTCTGTTATCCACTGGTGCATTTTTCCCATTACTCCATACTTTTGTAGCTTGTATGGGAGAGATGATAACATACATACTGAAGGTGTTGCAATTATTCTTAAGAAAGGCCTAGAGAAATCATTAATGGAATGGAAACCAGTTAACAGTAGACTCATCAGAATCAGACTCAGAGGTAGGCATGACAATTTAAGTATACTACAATGCTATGCTCCAACAAATGATCACGAGGTCTCTAGGGGGGTCTGGGGGCATGGTCCCCTGGAAAAATTTTTAAATAAGCGGCAAAAAAGGGCATTTTGGCGATACCTTAGGCTACAAATGTGTGTTTGAATAAAAGTCTTTTTGGAGTTAAAATATATATAAAGTACAGGGTAATAGCTTGAAATACACTTAAAAAAAAGTAAAAATACCAGAATCTTATTGTCAGATGTATTTACAAAAGATAATTTGGAAAAAAGGAACCAGTAAAATTATTCCCATAAAAAGTAAATTATCAGAATAAATATAAAAAAATTAAAAAAAAATTAACAGAAAAAACTAAAGAATTGGAAAGAGTAAAAAATATAGATATAGATCTAAATCAGTATTTAGACATGGAGTTTTGTCTTTGCTGGCGTCTAGCGTTGAAGGTCCAACACACCTAACTGTTAATTTGTTGCTCTTGTTTTAACATTGGCTAGATCTACATATTTAGCAGTATTACAGTGCGATATCGGGTGTTTTTTTTCCCGTTATTTCGATAGGCAACCCTATCTTAACACAACGAACACCGCCAGGGACATCGATCTTAGAAATACACTGGTCCAGTCTGTACTTCACAGGTCCGATTTTATGAAAACCCTCTCTAAAAGTTCATCTGACCATTTCGACGACCATTTATTTTTCATCTTCGCATCAATAGACTTGACTGTGCATTTATCGCCTTCTTTCAAGAACCGCATTTTGAGAGAGCCCTCAAGTTTTCGTACAGTAAGTCACAGTTTAAAATAATGATCACTTTGTTGGATTCAAAATGGCGGATTGTAAACATCCGATCTTCTGTGGTTGAAAACGGAAAAAGCACTCCGAAAATGACTCTCTTGGTGTAAAAAGAATGCAGAGGTCGTGAAAAAAAAAATTTATTTTTCCGCGGCCGGCGTTTCTTACAATTTTATGTTTTAATTTTTTTCCGCAGAAAAAAAAAATTCCGCGGAATAAGGAAAAGTGCGAATTTTCGCATAAATGCGTAAAAAAGCAAGGTCTGAAAGACCTTTTCTATGAACAGCTACAGGCAGAACTTAACGAAATCCCACGTCACGACGTTATTACCCTAATGGGAGACCTTAATGCAAAAGTAGGTGATGATAACAATGGGGCTGAAAGAACTATGGGAAAATTCGGATGTGGAAGCATTAACAACAATGGGGAAAGGCTGGTGGAGTTTTGCGCCAGTAATGATTTAGTAATCGGAGGAACGCTCTTCAAACATCCAGCAATTCATA
>RQTK01000014.1:982396-1017325 GCA_003991915.1 Elysia chlorotica
CACAACAGCTCCAATCAAAAACAAGGAAGGCCAATTACTGACATCAGAAACCGCACAGGAAGCGAGATGGACTGAGCACTTCAATGAGGTCCTGAACCAACCAGCACCTGAAACTGAATCGGATATCCAAGTGGCAGAAGAGGACCTTGATGTGGTAACAACATCCCCGACAAAAGAGGAAATCATAAGAGCCATTAAGTCCCTAAGAAATAATAAGGCCCCTGAACCTGATTTTCTGAATGCTGAGCTTTTTAAGGCTGATCCGCCATTGGCTGCAGAAATCTTACTCCCATTACTGACCACAGCATGGAATAAGAAGGAAATACCAGAGGACTGGAATGAAGGTGTAATAATTAAAATCCCTAAGAAAGGTACATTAAGCGATTGCAATAACTGGCGTGGAATAACACTATTATCTATCCCAAGCAAAGTTCTTGCTAAAATTGTTATTAATCGCATAAGCAGCGCTGTAGATGGCAAACTTAGAGAAGAACAAGCAGGCTTCAGGCAAGGAAGAGGATGTATTGATCAGATTTTTACACTAAGAAACATAATTGAACAATGCACTGAATGGCAGAGAGAACTATACATCAACTTTGTGGATTTTGAAAAAGCATTTGACAGCATTCATAGGAACATACTATGGCATACTATGGCCATATAAGAAGACACTGCAGCATCCAGAAAAGAGTTGTGGAAGGCAAGGTTGAAGGGAAGCGTGGTAGAGGAAGGAAGAGGCAGTCGTGGCTTGCCAACATACAGGAGACATCCCAGATACGACTGAGTGTAGCCTGTGAAGCAGCCTTGGACCGTGAAAGATGGCGCCGAATGACAGCCCACCTCGGAGACGGGACGGCACAGCGATTGATTGATTGATTGATTGATTGATAGGAACAGCCTTTGGAAAATCTTAAGGTATTATGGAATCCCATTAGAAATAGTCTCTATTATCCAGTGTTTTTACAACAATTTCACTTGCAGGGTAGGAAATAGTCACAACAGCTTCCAAGTTTTATCTGGAGTTAGGCAAGGCTGTGTAATGTCAGCACTCTTATTTAATCTCGCTATTGATTGGATTATGAGGCAAACAACTGGAGATAAGAACAGAGGAATAAGATGGAACCTTTTTACGAACCTAGAGGACTTGGATTTTGCTGATGACCTAGCCCTTCTCTCCCATACCCACACCCACATCCAAGAAAAAAACAACGAATTAAACACAAATGCAAAACAGGTTGGCTTGAAAATTAGCAAGAAAAAAACAGAAGTGATGGTTTTAAATATTCCAAATCCTAGGCCAGTCAGAGTGGACGAAACTCTCCTACCACTCATTGATCATTTTAAATATTTGGGTAGTAATGTTACAGCGGACGGAGGAGCTAATAAAGATATTAAAGAAAGATTAGGTAAAGCCAGAAATGCCTTCAAAATGTTAAATCCAGTTTGGAAATCACAGCAGTACAAGCTGAACACAAAATTAAAATTATATAGAAGCTGTGTTCTTTCCACCTTGCTCTATGGATCAGAATGCTGGCGCATGATAGAAAGCGACCTTTGCAAGTTATCTTCCTTCCACACCAAAAGTCTCAGGAAAATTGCACGGATCTTCTGGTCTAGATACATATCAAATGAAGACCTATTAGAACAGTGCCAACAAGAGACAATGGAGACAATCATTATCCGGAGGAGGTGGAGGTGGATAGGTCACGTACTCCGCAAGGAACAAGATGCCATCCCTCGAGTAGCCGTTCAATGGAGGCCAGAGGGACACAGGAAACGCGGGCGACCGAAAACCACCTGGAGAAGGACAGTGGAGGCAGAGGCAGCAGCCATGGGACAGTCATGGGGCACCTTGAGGATGCTGGCTCAAGACCGTGAGCGATGGAAGGAGTTTGTTGCACACGAGGTAGTCTCAGTAAGAACCAACACCTCTCAGCCTAATTGTGCTAGGTGTCTAGTTAAAAAGTTTGGACAATGCAGTGCTAAAATGAGCTGCCCCAAATCTCTCATGCAGGTTAACGTTAATTGTTAAAGTCATCAGGGTGGGGAAGGCCAACAACTTGTACTGTTGCTAACTGATCCTAAGGCACTGTAGCTCGTACCGGAATTATCACTTTAGTTGAGATCTGAGGACGATTAGCAGAATGGCATGTTTAGCCTCGGGGAAAAAATCACAACCGTAAAAAATGTCAAACACTTCCTTATTTTTCTTTCTGTTCAATGTTGTTTTTTCCTTAATTTTTCAAAGTTGTAGATCATTTAAACCTGTTTACTCTTTACAGCAGTTCTAGACTTAGCCTAACATCTTAAAACTGGGAAAGATCACAGTAATTGTGTGTTGATTATCTCTCTCAGATGCCAAACTAGATGACAATTCATATGACCATTGTGCCCTACTGGAGTTGGCGTAGCATACATTTCCATGCCAAAGGATCCTACGCCTGTGTGAAGTTCACATGTAGCTGGGTCTCTGTCCGTTCTGTTATGTTGTCGCATCACTCCCTGATGAGTCGGCCCTTCCCTCATCTTCTTCCTTCCATTCTGCCTGTTTGGATTGTTATTTCATACCCAGTGCAAAAACTGCCCAAAAAAAACTTGGCAAACGTAAATTGAGAGTAAAAAGGAACATTTATAATTAGATGATCATCAAAGCCTAACAAAACCATTAAAACAAAGATAGAGTGGTAAAATCGTTAGTTTGTCTCTATCAATCATTCCTACACTTGCACCTCATCTTACAGATTTTAGAGGACAATATAATATGTATCTCATCTCATATTTCTAGACGATGCTTCCTACAGAGTCCATGTGGCGTCAACTTATGGTAATCAGGAGTATTCATAAATGTGTATTGCTCTTAGTTTTACATTTGTTGAAATTTCTCTTGATATAAACAAGTCCTTTAATTTCATAAATGTTGATTTAGTTGTGAGAATCAACACCTCTCAGCCTAATTGAGCAAGGTATCAAGTTCAAAAGCTAGTGCTAAAGAGCTGCCCCAAATCTCTCATGCAGGTTAACGTTAAATTCTAAAGACATCAGGATGGGGAAGGACAACAACTTTTACTGGTGCTAACTGATCCTAAGAAATTGTAGCTCGTACCAGAACGTCCACTTGTTGGTGTGTCGTATATTTCCATGCCAAAGGATCCTGCGCCAGTGTGAGGTTCACATGTAGCTGGGTCCCTGTCCATTGTTATGCCGTCGCTCCACTTCCTGCTGGGTTGGCCTTCCATTCTTGCCTGTTAGGATTGTTATTTCATACCTAGCGCAAAAACCTGCCTGAAAAATACTTGGCAAATTAAATGAAGAATAAAAAAGAGTATTTATGACCACCAAAGCGTGTGAAAACCATTGAAATAATTTATTAAAGTACCGGAGTACTGAAACATAATACATACTAAGGAAGTCTCAATCAAAGGCGGTGGTGGGCATCGTTATATTCGTAACTCTATCCAACATTTCAACGAGTTTGCTTAACATTTTAACAGAGAGGGACATCATTATAACCTTTACTCTTTACAAGATTTCTAGACTTAAACATCTTATCTGTGATAAAAATCTTTGTATTCTTAACTCTATCCAACATTTCAAGACTTTGCTCAACATCTTCACAGAGATAGACATAATTATAACCTTTACTCTTTACAAAATTTCTAGACTTTGTCTAGCATTTTAGCTGTGGTAACATCGTTGTATTCTTAACTCTATCCAACATTTTAACAGAGATAGACATCATTATAACCTTTACTTTTTACAAAATTTCTAGACTTTGCCTAACATCTTAGCTGTGGTAACATCGCTGTTAGTCTTTTATCTATCAATCAGTTCTACACTTACTTCTCACCTTTCAAGTTTGACAGGGTGATATAATCTGTTATCCATCCCATATTTCTAGACGATGTTTTTTTCTTCTATCCACATCGCTCGTACCTCAATGTTCCTTTATGCTGCTGTTTGATTCTTTGTTTACTTTCTCAAATAGAAAACTAGATGACAGTTTATACTAAGCGAAAACTGTGCCTGAAAAACACTTGGTAAAGTAAGTGAAAAATAAAAAGGCATATAATAGGATGACGACCAAATCATGTAACATTTATTAAAAAAATGATCATAAGTACTGGGATACTGAAAAATAATACTAGATAATGGGTTCGGGGTTCTCATAAAAAAGCAGCACTAAAGACCGTTACATTTACAGTCATTTACCTATGCAAAATGTCAAGACTTTGCCTAGAATCTTGGCAGTGACGGAGAATGTTAAAATATTTGACAATGACATTATCCAACATAATAATGTGAAATAAATAGGGATAATTACAGAACTGATCGCACACAGAGAGGGTGAATTAGGTATTGTGGCTGCATCTAGTGCCCCCCTCCGCCAAAGCCAACTTCGTATTGCAAATCCCGACTCATTACATGTAAAAATTACAGGTACAATTTATATGCATTAAAATAGCCTGGAGTCGAGTCCATATAAATGACTCAGCCAGTTGTAGGCCCTATCTAGTGGAAATCTCATCACTTTTCTCCTTGGAATTGGATTCTTAGCCAGGGTGTCCTAATAGCACCGAGTGCTAATCCCACAGACTGCCCAAATAGCACCAGGTACTAATCTCACAGACTGCCCGAATAGTGCGGGGCGCTATTCTTGCAGTATGCGTCAATAGCGCCGCACGCTATTCTCGCATGCTGCGTGATTAACAATGTCCATAAAGGGACGTTGCAAATAATATGTAGGAGTTCACACCAACGACGTCCGATCACTGGCCATCTCTGAGCCCAACTGACCAGTGCATGCGCTCTTGTTCAGGGGATCGAGATTGCTCGGCGCGCCTCGCGAGCTGATTGGCCAACACGCGCTCAATCACGGCTAAACCATCAATAAGAAAGCAACATCATAAAGAGAGTAGACACAGAAAGAACACGGGAAGATACAAAGACAGACAGTAAAACATATAAAATTTGAAGTGAGGAAAAATACTGTACAGAAACGAGATACAAACAAACCAATAGCTCACACATGGAACATTCGGGAAGCACCAACCTTGGAAATTTTCAAACGCATGCTAAAGTTCTACATTTTTTACGACGATTGAAATTGAACCAGTGATTGTTGTAAATAACTTCTTGTGGCTCTTGAATGTAATATTGTATTGCGTCAACATTATATTTTTTTTCCCTTTTGTTTTTACACACTGTAATAATATTGTATTGTAGAGCAAGATAGTTCATGGAAGTGCGCTATAAAAATCCAATTATTATTACTACATGTACTACTACTACTACTACTACTACTACTACTACTACTACTACTACTACTACTACTACTACTACTACTACTACTACTACTACTACTACTACTACTACTACTACTACTACTACTACTACTACTACTACTACTACTACTACTACTACTACTAAACTTTTTAAGTTGATTATACTTGGCGTTAAGGACACACAAACATTTAAACCTTTTTTTTTTATTTAAGGGCAGTGACACCTTTAAAATCAATATTTAGGTATTAAAAGATTCCGGTATTTCGTTCACAGGAATACTGGAAGGAAATATTTGATTATTATTTTTTCCCAGTAAATCATTACAAATTTGAAATAATTCTTTACACGATCTCTTCTTCTTCTTCTTCTTCTTCTTCTTCTTCTTCTTCTTCTTCTTCTTCTTCTTCTTCTTCTTCTTCTTCTTCTTCTTCGTTCACTTGAAAATGACTACACAGAAAGTCCCGAATCTAGTATATAGTCCACAGTCTTTTGAAGTTCAACCAAGGGTCCATATAGTTTTCTTTCCATGGTATGTTCCTCAGACCAATATTTGTTTCTTGTCTCCTGAAGTTGTCTGCATTCTTGTAGAACATGTTCTGTTGTTTGGTGTCCACGTCCACATCCACAGTTAGCAGAGTTTCCTATTTTGAATTTGTTGTATGTGATAGTTGAGGCGGTTGTGACTAGTTCTAAGCAGAAATATAATTGTTTGACCCTTCTTGTCAAGTTGATGATAGTGATCAGGTGCTACAGTTGGTGGTTTTCTCTAATTTTTAACTACCGGTATTGCTTTTAGTTCCTGGAAAGTGATTGGTCTGTCTGGTTCAGTGGTTGCAACTTTTCTGCTCCCTGCCCTGCCAGACTGTCTGCTTTTTCGTGTCCAGGCATCTTGCAGTGCGATGGTATCCATTGAAGCACCATCCTCAAGTAGTTCAGTTTCTCTGGACAATTAAACCGTCTTTCGTCCAATCTTTCGGCGTTTCGCTTTTGTCGCTTGGCAGCTTTCACATCGGCATTGAACCACGGTGCGTAGGGCCTGACAAGTTGACCTCAACGGCGCATGGTCATCCAAGACTGCAGACAGAGAGCTGTTTAAGTCTTCTATGTCATCAGAGAGCTTTTGAAATAATAGAGCCAGCTCCTGCTTAAATTTGTCGGTATTAATGTTCTTTATGTTTCTGGATTTGATATACATTTGTACCTTCTTTTTCTCGCGAGATGGCTTTTTAATGTCTAGTTCGAATGAAATTTATAAATTGACCGAGGCTTACCTGTAAGCTGAAGGCTGATTGTAATTCTGTCGTCATGTAATATTCTGGTTGTTCAACTGAGATGTAAGTGCGCATGCGCAGATCACTATTCAACGACGAGGAAGCTGTCGTGTCGGATGATCGGCTTATCAGCCATACATCTTTCGTGCATATGGAAGACTATGCACATGGTGTGTGAAATATGGATTTGCAGAGCTCTGTTCTTTCTATTTACTTTGAACACAGGGGTGGGAAAGCTTATATACAAGGGAGGGCAGTTGAACGCCCAGAATATTGCAGGACGACAGAATTACAATCATCCTTCAGCTTACAAGTAAGCCTCGGCCAATTTATATTTCTGTCGCCCTGTTAATTCATGAGCGTTCCCCTGAGATTTCAAAGCTAGACAGCTTTCGAGTTTAATACGTAAGCTGCAAATGAGGACCTAGCTAGGAGACAATCGTTTTGCAACGGTCTATTGTAATATTTTGCAAAGGTAGCTTCCCTTTTCCATTCTGCTGTGCGAAGGATTTGAGGTATGTGTATGTGTCTCGCCGCAGCTGAAGAGGCGGCTGCTCTGGTACTGTGCGGTTTGAAGACTTTGGTGTCTATCCCAGCTACTGTGAGAGTCCTTTTTATCCACCTCGCCAATGTATCTTAGGACACAGCACCATGAGGCTTACAACTACTTACAAATAGCTGAGTTGAGGACCGTAGTGCTTTCGTACGTTTCAGGTAGTATTTCAGGCAGGTTACAACGCATATGCGTCTGTCCTCTCGATAGGCAGAAAAAGATATCATAGAAGATGGGTTCCTTGGAGAATTGGTCTTCAGTAAAGTGTTTATTTGAAACACTACTCTTCCATAAGAGACACACATGTTTTGGGTGTCCAGGGCATGAAGAGCTTGACATCGATGCCCTGTAACCAGAGCGCAGAGAGTCACTAGTTTAGCGCTCAGAGTTTGCAGGCTCAGTTTAGATGCAGGAGAAAGAGATCTTAGATAATTAAGAACTATGGATACATCCCATATAAATGTATAGCGAGGGAGTGTTGGTCGCAGATTGAACACTCCCCTCATGAATCTATATACAATGGGGGAAGACCCCAGTCCATTCACACACGATATCGCAGCTCGAGCTGAATTGATAGAACTAGAAGTTAGAACTACATGTATATCCAAAGCCGTCGCTGAACATCTGATTAAGGAAATCCACCATATTATTGTCTTTCGATGTGAAGGGGTTTAACCCGTGTCTTTCACAATAGGCTGCGAATCGTTTAAGGTGGACGTCATATTGTTGGCGCGTCTTAGGGCGCCAGCTATTCATTATAATTGTTTCTGATGTGGAAATTCTTAATTGTTTGATGTTTTCCCTGATAAGACACAGGCCATCAGTCTTAGCTTGGGAAATAAGGGATGGACTGCTTCTAAGTCTGATAAAAGCAGGAGTTTTTTGGAGGGATGAAGACGAATGGGATCGTGTATAATCATTTTCATGAGACTTGGAAACCAAGTTTGCGTCTTCCATTCTGGTACAATGACCAGCGCCTTCTCTGTCATGTTCTCCCTTATCTTCCGCACGACTCTGGGAATGAGGTTGAAAGGAGCAAAAATATAGACAAATCCCTCCCAAAAATGAAGAAAGGCATCAACCGTCTCAGCATGAGGGTCTGGAAACAACGACATGTAGCGAGGTAGTTTGTGATTTGTGCGCGCTGCCCCCATAGTCTGCATCTACTACCTTTACTGCTTCTTTTTGGGAAGAGACTTCTTCTGGTGGTGCCAGTTGTTTTGCCGTTGATGGCTTTGGTTGGGATACTGGTTGCCTCCCCCTCCTTTTGTTTTCCAAGGCTGGCGCTGGCCTAAAAAAGGGAATTTTCTAGCTTTGTTGTAATTGTATGGGTGGAACCTCTTTGTTTGCTTGGCAACTTTTATTGAATCTGTTAGTGTTACCTCCTTGATTTTTTCATTTACATCTGGCTCGAAAACCTCCTTGATTTTTTCATTTACATCTGGCCCGAAAACCTCCTTGATTTTTTCATTTACATCTGGCCCGAAAAGAGACCCTGATGCAGGGTAGGTGGCAGTGCATAAGGAGTTGAACTCCTCTTTTAGTTCTCCTTTAAAAGCCTGCCGACGGTGGAGGTCCAACGCGTGTGATGCGTGGGACAAGAGAGCCACTCCATCCGCCAGTTTTTCTGACATGGTTTGGTCAGCACTGATGTTACTTGTTAGTCGACGACAGTTGGTCGTACGCATAGACTATAGCTGAAATGCCTGTCACTACTTGTGTTTGTTCATGGTCGTTGCTACACATTTTCAGTTGACAAAGTGATCACATTTCAGCTTCGGGTGGGACGAGCTCCCCTCTACGGCCAGATGCCTATAGTGTCAAAATTTGTTTTATATAAAAAAAAAAAGATGTTGGGTTCGTAATGGCTGTGTCTGAAACACATACATTATATAAAATAATGGAAGGAAAATAAGTAGGCTAATATCCTCGAAATTGTATCACAAAAACCACTATAAATTGTCCAACAGGTGAACTAAAATGCTATTCATGTAATATGCTAATAAAATTATAACAAAGGTCAGGGCTGTATAACACTCGAAAACTCACAAAATATCACAAATCACTGGAGAGCATGTAAACGTGCTGCCTACTGTACAGTGCAACTGTGTAACATACGGATGCCACTAACAAACGTGTATGTTCACCTGCAGTTTCCAGGATTGACTACTGTAAGTCATTGTTGGCAGGACTACCTGACTATAAATTGAATAAAATCCAACAGTTTCAAAACAATACAGCTAGACTTGTCAAAAAGGTAACAAAAAAGAAAACATCACACCCTTACTTAAAAATCTTCACTGGCTTCTATTCTCTTTCGGTGCCAATTATTATGTGTCTGACTTTCAAAAGTAAAAGATTAACTTAAACCCTACACACCATCTAGAGATGGCAAGAACCTCCTAGTGAAACCAAGATACAACTTTAAAACTTTCGGTCTAAGAACCTTTTCTTTCCAAAGCGCAAATCTTTGGAATAACCTTACTGATGAAATGAAAAACGTTAACACATTAACACTCTTCAAATCTAAACTAAAAACGCATCTTAAGTCTCCTTTTTAAATTGAAATTCAAACGAATTGACTGTGTCGCTGTAACATAACTTAGGCGGCTATTAAAAGTATTAGTTTTAACTCGAACGCTGTTCTAATTTGCTATTCTCATTTTACACGAGCATTAGTACTTAATATTTCAACCATTTCAGACCCTCTGTGATAGATCTATATTAATCTTTAAAAAGATCAATGTGTTTAAAATATCCTTGTTTCTTAAGTTTTAATAACATGTGCTTATAACAATTATTGTGTATAACCTTGAGAGCCTTTTAATATGTCTATGCAATTTTTAGGTCATTGAATTGTGTATGTAAATGCCTCTACATGACTCTATATAATATTGAACACTTTGGTGATTATGCTTAAAATGTTGTTAAGCGCTTTGAGCTTTGCGAAGGGAAAGCGCTCAATAAATAAATAAATTATTATTATTATTATTATTATTATTATTATTATTATTATTATTATCATTATTATTATTATTATTATTAAAAACAGCAATTTCTTAGCAATTAGACTTATTTTTACAGATGGTGAAAAGGGTGTTGCAAGATCTTTTGAAAAAAAATGGATACCTCTGTAACGATTTGGTAGCAAATCTGAAACCTACAGAACATTTGAAGTTGATCAGACTAGCTGTTTGGTCACTAGCGCACACAACAAATTGAACCTTTTTTTTTTTACATTCTAGTACTTCTAGTGTAAGAATATAATTAAAATCAATGTTTTAACATATTTTACAGATGGCGAAAAGGATTGTTGCTTGGAACATTTTTTAAGCAAAGATAAAGCATGCACTTTAATTAGAACAGCCCTTTGGGCATTGGTACCTTTTTGATTTGAAGGAATAAAAACCCATTAAAAAACAAGGGTTTTTTCTCTCCAGATGAGACATATCTTACATATGGTGAAAAATGTTCTTGCATGGTTGTCAAATTTAACAAGGATACCGACGTAATGCTTTAGGAGCAAAACTAATCAACACAGAAAATTTCACGTTGATTACACCAGTAGTTTGGTCAGCAGCGCAAATAAAAAAAAAAATTGAACCTTTTTAATATGAAGAAAACAGCAATATTATTTTCCCAATCAGACACATTGTACAGATGGTGAAAAATGGTGTTGCGAGAATCTTTCAATAAAAATAAATACCTCTTTGGGAGCAAATCTGAAACGCAAAGAAAATTTCAAGTTGATTAGACTTAGCCGTTTGGGCACAGGGGCACACACAAAATTGAACCTTTAAAAAAAATTTTAGGACAGAAAACCATTAAAGCGACATTTTTTTTTTCTTCCAATATCATAAAACATGTGTTCATATTTCTATTCATTTTGGGCAATCTCTGCATCTAACAATCTCAGTACAAAAAAGAAGACAGGTTTTGCCTTCAATTACAATAATTAGAAAAATGTCTTTTTTCTCTTTTAAAAGCTCTACATTTTATGTCTTTTGAAAACCCTTCAACTGAGTTGCCATTCTTACTTTTTAATGTAAACAGGGTTCTAGTATTTCATTTCTAATGTTCTATTGATCCCATTTCCCTGATATAAAAATCTAGTCTTTTGTGCACCAAGGCAGGGATTTGTTTGTATTTGCAATCCTATGACATCAATGAAATAAAAAAAACAAAAACAATTTTAAAATATTTTAGAAATAAAAGAGCTCTAAAATATCGACTTTTAATACAAATTAACCACAACTTATAAAAAAGTACATGTAACTAAAAGAGAGTTGAAACTAAACAGTATATTTTAATTGAACTGTTCAATTAGGCAACAAAAAATGTGTAATGCTTCATTTTACAAAACTGTGGATACATACATGAAATACATTGCTATCAATAAAACTAGAAGTAAAAAGTAACTATTCTCCTAACTTAATACAAAAGTTAGCCTTAACTGTATCTTTGCAGTATAAAATCAGCTCTTAACACTATAAGTCATTACAATAAAATCGTAATTATCATTGCACTAATAAATCATATCATGAAAGTTATTCTAAACAAGGCTTATTAAGTTTGACTTATGTGCATGCTGTTATTTAAAATAAAATGTTTAAAGAGATTAAAAAAAAATAAACAATATTATAACATGGTGATCAGGTCATTTTTACTGATTTCACTATTGAAATATTGTAAACACATAATTCAGGTTCCTTTTAATTTCTGGTAGCCAGTGTCAGTAAACATATTACAATTTACATACATATGCAGGCGGCAGATTCCAAAGAAAAACATTTTGTTATCCCAAGAATATTCGAACAAATTATCTACCGGTTAGACCTAATTTCAGTTAATCAAACTGAAATAACAATATGAATTGACACAAAAGGTGAAAAAACTTTTTTTTCCATATCCCACGCTCATGCAAATCAAAATAGAGATATACATGTATGGAGAAGAAGAACAGCATCACCTGGGAAAAACATGTTAAAACGTTTATTAATGTTAGCAAAAGCATGACATAAAAATGAAATCTAAATTAATTTTTTTGTAAATGTCTTAAAAAAAACACACAAAAAAAACAAATCCACTTCCGATTAATTTGAGCAAGATGTTCAGTATCTTGGGTGCAAAACAATCATATTTGTTCTCTTAATATTAACATTAAATCATGACATTACTTTAAAAAGCACAAAAACTATGTGTATGCTTTTTTTCTAAATGTGGAGTTAAGATAATGTAAATATTCACAACCTGAACAAAAGGGTAATTTTTTACCCCAGTTGTACAAACTTCTATAATATCGTATCTACACACATGAATGTTTAAAAAAAAATCGCATTTTAAGATTTTGATATCTTAAACATATAAACTATAAAAACCAGTCTTTTTTTTTTTTTAATTGCATATGATAATTAAGGAATACAAGACTTATACACTGTAATTATATGAGTCTATTTAAGAAGAATTTGGTGGCAATTCACAAAAGTAATATTATAAAGATTTGGATAGAAAATTTCTTATATTTTCCCCGATTTCTCTTTTTTAGAATTATAAATTGCTATATTTATCATTACATTTTTATGAAATTTCATAATTGTAGTAGACTAGACAGTCTGTAATCCAAACATCTCGCACTACATATTTTTCTTGGGCAATCATTTACATGCATCTTCCATTACTAATTAAGAAAAACGAAGAAGAAGAAGAAGAGTTGAGTTGGTTTAACTTCCAACGCCAGGACTACATAGGCTATATTGTGGAAAGGGCCCCAAGACTAACATCTGAAAACTTCATGTGCTGCCACCAAGAGACAGGACGGGGATACCATATCTCAGCCGGTCACATTGACTGCATCCGACCCAACTAGTTACACTTTTTACAGGGGACGAAATCTGACAAATAAACCTGTCGATCGTGGAATTGGAATCGCTGCCCTACCGATCTAGAGACCAACACTCTTCCACTTGAGCCAGTGCTCCCCTTAGAGGAACTTCAGAAGGGAAAGATAAAAACCTCAAGGAGTCCTCATCCTTTTCATGTTTATCTTTCTGCTCATCTCTCACTACCCCTCTTCTTTCTCCTCTTCTCTTATCCCACCCCTCAGCTGAGTTTTTGCTCTTACTCTCTTCTGACTTACACTTCTCTTATGTCTTACTCTTAGGTGTCCCTCTCTTCTACATCTCCCCTTGCCCTCGTCTCTCTCTCTCTCTCTTCATTCGTCCCCCTATTCTCTTTTTCTATGTCCTCCCTATAATATCTCTCCCTTCCTCTCCTGTTGTCCGTCTGCTGTCCCTCTTTCTTTCTCTCCTTTCTCTGTGCGCCTGTAAATGTATCTCTCTCTCTCGTCTCAATCTCTCTCGTTCACTCTCTTTCATCTCCTTCTGTCTCTTCCTTCCGCATGGTCTGCTCTTCTCAGTCCTGTCATTGAAATCCAAATAATCTTTTTGTTCTTTCACGGTTGTCTGGTCAAAAGGACCTGCGGGTGGCGTATGAGATGAAACCTTTATTTATCATTTTGATCGTAAAGGAACTTATTCAATCTTTTAAAGATTTTAATATGAATCAAACTCAATTAAAGAACACTTACTGCCATGGATACATTTGTCATGTATACCCTTACAACATACTGACACTGTGTCACTAGATGTGCATATCTATTAGTATTACAATTAAAGCTCGTGGTGTTGATTAAATAACCACTACAATGTGGTTTACACACAAAAAGACATAACAACTTAAAGTAGGCTAGTACAGTAGTAGCTCTATTGTTGTAGTTAATTTCATATGTAACTACTGTAGGCCTACAATCTAGATATAGATTTAGATATTTAAATGGATAAAATAACTTTATATGTAGGCCTACACATATATAAAAAGTTATAATTCAAAGGAAACGTCATCTTTGTTCGACTAATCAAAAACAACTTTATTTGCCTACTGTCGACACACGGACATTTTCATTGGGTTTTACTAAGATAGAAATTTATCACTCTGAGATATCAACAATTTCGTTTAGGCAATATACAACTCAAAATTTGTGGCAAAATGTAGATAGAGGTCAAAATACAATGGGAAATAAATATTCTAAAAATTAATGTTGAGACATGAGACAAGAGAATATGAGAATTGGGGCAACCAAAGTGATAATCTTTGGTTTTCTTAAAAACAAAAAAAAATGTAGATAATATATATTAATATACAACCGGGGTGACAATCAACTCCTCCAGAACTTTTAGATAACCTAAATGGAAAAACAACATCCTTGGTGGTACGACCTAGTTTAAAAATATTTACTGTTAGTGTTATTGTTATACACCACTTTGTAAGATAAATTAATATTTTCTTACCATTATATTACAGTAGAACAACTATTTTTGAAACCTAAAATGTTACATATTTTAAAAGTTACTCAATGTCTCATGGAATTAAGCTTTGTACTTTATTTTAAAGCTGTAAAATGTTGTCATTATACAAAGTGACTTACAGAAGAATCTGCTTGAGATAAACATTGGCTTTGTACTAGTGTTGGGACGACCACATTTTTTAATTTCCTGCTTGATGTCGACAGAGACATATCGACATAGGGCCATTTTCCGTCGACGTGCCGCATGTCGACATCTTTTTTTTAAAAATAGCACAAATCAAGGACATTGGGACTTTCGCTCAACCACACCATGCCTAATCAGGTTGTCTACTTTCCTTGCCCAGCTAGAGAAAGCAGGCCAGTGCCTGCACATGTACATTGTACACATAAACACACACACACTGCAGACGACGACGGTATCTCAGTCCGGTTAGTCTATCTCTCTCCTGCTTTTCCCTTTCCTTTCTAATCTCAGTTTGTGTTTAAAATTTACATAGAAATATTTTTTATGCTATTTATCGACACATTTGGTGCATTAGTGGATGGATCTAGACATGGCTGGTGGCTTGATCGGGACCCCTAACGCCCCGTGGCAAGCCTTGGCATATCGCTCACACGGAGAGTTATTACTACTAAAGTCGTTATCGATAGTTTGCCCCAGCACTACTTTGAACAGACTCATTCCAAGTTCCCAATTTCTCTTTTTTCACGTTAATTACTGTCACAGTTTAATATAAATTTGGGACAATAACAACAAACGCCTTTTAGGCTTTACCCAAAAGGAGTCCGCTGCACATTTTGCATGTGAAACAAAAAGGTAGTACTAGTGTTTTTAAATCAAATGTTGAATAAATCAGAATATCAGTAGCCCGCTCAATGAACAGGGATTTGAATTTGGCGATACAACAAATACAACACCTTTAAAATGTTCACTTTTTCCCATGAAATAAAAGTGAGCTGACTTCTATGGCATACCAAATAATTTTCATAAAAACGCCTAACTTAACTTACACTTAACCCCCTTAAATCTACAAAAATATACTGACTTTTTCTTGTTGGTCCAGAGCATTCCAATCATGCACCAAAATGCAACAATGTGCACTAAATACATAGCACACTTTTCTAGATGTAGTCCAATTAATGGGAGTGATCAACGTGCGTTTAGCAGGCATGAGAAAAACTGAGGGTTTGCAATAATGGTCATGTACGATCTAGACTTCGATGATTGGATACTGAGTCTCACAAAGGTTTAGAGTACATATAATTTTTAAATTGTAATATGATTGTTGTACACCCATGAATCTCAGTTCACTTGCAGATAATAGAGCTCTCTCTCTCTCACTTTCTGAGTTTAAACCTCTCAAAAGTTCCTAGGGCGGATCCTATACATCACTTCTCAGTCTGAGACTGAGAGCAGACATGTATAGGGAAGTGATAAGGTCTAAAAAATTTTGGCCTCTTTGTCCTTGTAGGCATCTTTAGTAGGTGCAGCAAAGTGATTCTTTGATCTGCCAATCTTCAACCTGCCAATCTGTCCATTTCTCTTCCCCACCTCTCTTGCTACACACACATACATACATGTAAACAACTCCTAGACCTTACAACCAAGATAGTGTTAGATACAGTCAATCTCTGCTTGGTTACAATATAAAATAGCAAGACATAAGTATATGTGCCGCATAAATTAAGGTATCCCACAAAAGGGCGACATAGGTTAATTCAACTTAGAGACTACAGGATTATCAAAATACCAATAATAATATAAGTCATACTACTTTGGGTGTTTTAATACTCCTGTGGTTTATAACTAATATTCAAAAAAGGAGATAACTTATGGGATTGAAATAAGACGGAATGTAATACAATAGTACATTAACATCCATGAACCTAAAAGTTTACTACTATACATGTTTGATGTATAATGCATAGCAATAGAATTTTTTCTCAGTACCTTATTCGTAGTTATTGGTGTCCTGTCAAATGGCCTTTGATCATATATAATAATTTTTGAAAAATGTAGGTAAAACTCGAGAAGCATGACACACTGTATTGAAAAGCAATACTTATTATGAATGAACACCAACTATATATATTCAAAATCACTTAGGTAAAGAAAAATGTGATGTACAATATTTTTGTGTATACCCAAAATATTACAATTAAAAGATATGTTAAAAACAACCACTTATTCTTGCACATTTATTACTATGTACAATGTGAAATGTAGAACAAATTTATCATGCTATATGAAAGCACTGGAAAACAGTAAAAATCACTGTTAATTTATTATTCACAGCGCCAAAACGTAAATAACTTAATATAAATATGGTTCTGAAACCTTAAAATGTCTCTTAAAAAATGTATGTCATTATCAGATGGTACTCAATTTCATAACAAGAGCATGAAGTATAATGTGATACTGATAGCATTCACTTATTTAAACCTATCTGGTTGTTTTTCTTTTCTATTGATTTCTTTGAAGGAATGTTTTCTAGCAGCAGCTGTCTCCACTGTGTGTTTTGCAACTCTAAACCATACCATAAATAGCATAGGCTAGGGGCATTGGATGGCTCTAAACCTAGATATAGTAGATGGTTGTTTCAGTTTTGTGAAACATCAATAGTAACTTAGTTTATATATATATATATATGCATCTTAGCCAGAAAAAAAACAAGCTATTTATCTTCTGTAGCAGTCTTACTTCGTTTAATAAGGTTGTATAACATATTGAATTTACGTGTGTGCGTATAGGGAGGGGGAGGGGGGAATGTGGCAATTCATAATGAGTTTCATTTCAGAAAATTGATGGGTTTTTTTAAGCAATTAAGTCTACACTGCTTAGAAAAAGAGAGAAATGATGCAATTGAAAGAAAAAGCAAAATCTATTTGGTTTCACAACATTCATCAACATCATGTCGTCATCATAGTACATGTATTATTATCATTGTTTTGTTGCTGTTGGTTGTTATGATTATTACACAATTATGTATTGTTATTCTTGTCAACACCCTCCTCATTTACTTAACCAACATAAATCAGCATCATTATCATTCAATCAATATCATTGCTCATGCCATCAACACAATGTAATCACCATGGTCATCTACACCCAAGCCTTTCTCTGTGAGCATAGCTATTTATCTAATTCTAAATTATCAGGATTATGATTGCCTTTAGCTTTCTCTACCTTACCTTATTTATTTATTGTGACCATGATCACATAAAATTATGTATTTCTACAGAAACTATATTTTGAAATAATATTGCATAAAATTAGTTGTCGAGAGAGAGAGAGAGAGAGAGAGAGAGAGAGAGAGAGAGAGAGAGAGAGTTCCTGCCACAACCACCTACACCAAAAATCTTAGCATGTTCCATTGGTTGGGTGGCGTGACAATCGCCTCATCGAATGACACAAAAGGTCAGATTCCTCTTTCACACTATGCGTTACCTTCCTCAAACAGCTCCTGTAGGGAGACCTGGCGACCGTACGCTGTCGGAGTTCCCAGCTCAGCAGTTGTTCCCCCTGACCTCGGAGAAGCCTGGCCTGCGGGTGCTGACGGCGTGGCTGATGATGTAGTCACGTGTGGCTGTGGCTGTGGCTGTGGCGATAAGCTTGCGTCCTGTACTGGGGACCCACCGGACTGAGCCACGCCGATCTTCAACAGCTGCTTGAGGGCGAGGTCTGCCTGTGAGGTGAGGTGATGTAAAATTAGCTAAACAGGACTAAAACACCACATCGACAAGATATTTAAAGTCGGCGAAACAGATCTCTGCTTGTGTGGACAGGCAGCAGAAACAGCCCACAATGTGCTACAGGGTTGCAGGATATACAGCAATGTTACACAGTCCATCTGGAGGGAGAGAATAGACATGCACACGAAGCTATACGGGCCCCTTCCAGAGCTAGACCTCACATATTTCACATATTTCAAAATTAAATTTACAGCTCTTTTTGTGCAGATGAAAAAATGATCAACTATGGCCACTGTAAAAAAATTAAACGACTTTTTAAGCAAAAATGAACTGACTCAACTCTCTTCAGCAAACACCAAAGTATATAATTATCTACTTGTTACACGCAAGAAGCAATACGTTTTTGTTTCACTTTCCTATAAAATTAATACAAAACCAAAGCACACAAGATATAACTGGACTTGATGATTTCATCAAATTTCATTATTTCAAAAACGAATGTACATCCACATCTTTAAATCAGGACTGTGGTACTTTATCCTTAAAAAAAAACCCAGCAAACAAACAAAAATCTTACTTGGGACTTTGGCTGAGCGTCTGCTTCTGTTCGTTTCGACGGAGTTGCCACAGAGTTGTTAGAAGTGCCAGGACCGTCGACTTTGCTGCTGTCTTTGCCTGGTCTGAGCGTCTCACTGCTCTGCGTCTGTCAGGGTGAGAGGTAGAGGTTAGAGTTAGAGGTTAGATCTGATGCACAGTAACACATTGACTTCCGATAATTTTATGTGCTTTTCCAGTGAAATAAAAATTAATAAAATGTCTCTGACTCACCTTTAAGGAGTTAAACATGGCTAGAAATTCTGCGTTTTCCGGGGCAGGGTTTGCCTTCCCAGAGCTCTGCTGTTGTTGAAAACTCTGGGCCTTGGAGGCGCTGTCGAAAAGGCTTTGGACCGCCGCAGGCACGGAACGTTCCGTGTCCTGGTTTCCCAACGGAGGTTTCTGCAGAACGGAGATAGGTTGCACCGCAGTCGACGAAGATTTCTGTGCTTCGGGCGTCAGAGACTGTGGGAGGCGCTGTGGGATCGGGTGGTGCAGGAGTCGCGGGCTTGCCCTGCTGTCTGGGGAGTGTGCCAGGACGAGGTTCGGACCCGCGGTGCTCTGAGTGGAGGTCGGGGGTAGCGCCGACATGGCCTGCTTCAGGATGTCTGGGCCCGACAAGCCACCGGTTTTACTGGAGCCTTGACGAGACGTCTGGTGAAATACGCCAGAAGAAAAAACAGACTTTACAAATTGCTTTGACAGCAGATTTTACAAATTGCTTTGACAACAGGTTTTATAAATTGCTTTGACAACAGGTTTTATAAATTGCTTTGACAACAGAATTTATAAATTGCTTTGACAACAGATTTTATAAATTTGTTTTAATGAAGCTTTTACTCCATATCTGCTGAAATAGGGAAGATTTTAGACATTTCTTTGACAACATTTTGGAAGAAAATTAAAGCTTTTGCCAGGATCTACCTTTGACATCTAATGATAATGTGGGAGAGCGGTGATGTATGTTACAAAAAAACTTTGGTTTGTTTTTGTTCTCCTCTCCTCCCACCCAAAGCAATAAAATTGAATGTGCATGTTTATTAGCAAGTTTTAAAAAGTGCAAAAATTATGTATATCTTCTGGGAGAAACAAAAAAGTCTTATCCGAAGTATAGTGCAAATGAAAGAGTCAGAATATTTTTTCTTCATTTTATTGCAGATGTAGGCAGTTTAATTGTTAGAATAAAGAACCAAGGATCAACTTGTTAAAACCTGTTTTTCAGCAAGACACTTTTCTGACCTGTCCCTAAAAAAAAAAACAAGAAAAAATCTAACCTGGTGCGACTGCAGGTTTCTCCACATGCTGTCAAATTCCGAGTTATCTGCTCTTTTTGAAGGCTGCTCCTGTAAAGCAGTAAAGGAAAGAGAAAGAAATGTAACCGCCAGAAATGGTCCGCAATTAAGACAGAAAACTTTTCATTAGATCCGTTTACACTATGCAGATTTTTTGGTAATTTCAACCTCTATACAATTCTTTATAAACACTTTTAAGCCGCTGTAGATACTTTCTTCCTCTCATATCCCACACATAATAGCTTGCTTAAGATGTTTCAGTTTATTACAATAATGAATGATCTGCAAAGAGAAACACAAAAACCTAATCGCTGGTTACTATTTACTCCATCAAAGTCGACAATCTACATCTTATTATAACAATTTTATATCTATATCTTATTATAAAAAGTTCATATTTATATAAATTTATTCACATTTGCATCTATTTTGTTTATAACATTTTCATAGCTACATGTTTTTACAAAATATTATACCTACATCTAATTGTAAAAAATTAATATCTACATCTAATAATAAAAGTGTTATGATTATCTTTGACAAAGGTTGATATCAACAATCACTGTAAAAAATCCATTTGAAAAATACCTGATACAGAGAATGTTATAATGGAAGCAAATTAATATAGAACAAAAGGATGATGGTAATAGGAATTAACATATTTGTTATAATCATGTATACACTATACTAGCTCTCAAGATCCAATTTATTGTAAAGGTTTTCTTTAAATCTCTATAAATTTGTGCCCAATAAAAATATTCATCTAGGGTTGTGTCGTCAAAGTCTTGCCAATGACATCTTAGCAGTTGCAACAGTTCAATGTAGTCTGATTACAGAATATTTGGGAACAAATATTTTTGGCCTCTAGACACATTACAAATTATAACAAAAAAAAGTGAAGTCTAAAATAATACCCTGACCCTTTATAATCAGGGGTAAAATATGTAGATGAAGTTAAAGGCTTAGCATAAAGAATTTTCTCATATGATGTGAATGTAAAACTTAACCACAATCTCTACAGCTGATAATAACTAATAATGTTTTTAAATGTTCAAAACACACATTAAATAGAGTTTTTAAACCACAATCTCTACAGCTGATAATAACTTATAATGTTTTTAAATGTTCAAAACACACATTTAATAGAGAGTTTTTAAACCACAATCTCTACAGCTGATAATAACTAATGTTTTTAAATGTTCAAAACACACATTGAATAGAGAGTTTTTAAACCACAATCTCTACAGCTGATAATAACTAATGTTTTTGAATGTTCAAAACACACATTGAATAGAGAGTTTGAAACATTGAAAGTCCAGGAGAAAAGATCCTGAGAGGTGCCCATGGTCGTGTAGTTCATAATAGATCTATTCTAGCAGTCTTAACATTGAGTATCATTTTTCTAGGAAGCACTTTCAGTTTCAGTTTCATATTTCCAGGAAAACAGTTCTGGCACAGAGTGCTACTAAGAGGGAGAGCACTTTAAATAATACAGCAAATGGAAGGAGAGTTCCCTCCCATTAAATTTATTTACAACAAAAGTGGAGTTTTTCAATGATTTGTTTCTGGGGTATGGGTATGTTTTTTTGGGCTATCAACCTAGCAAATAAAAACATTCTTATATGATAATGATAACCCTATTTAAGAAAAAAAATAGGGGTCTATATCCTGAATAAAATGAAGGAAATAACAAACAGAGAGAGAGAGAGAGAGAGAGAGAGAGAGAGAGAGAGAGAGAGAGAGAGAGAGAGAGAGAGAGCAAGTAAATGAATGAAAGAGACAGACATAGAGACAGAGAGGGTGAGAGAAAGAGAGAAAGAGAGAGAGAGAGAGAGAGAGAGAGAAAGAGAAAGACAGAGAGCGTGTAAGTGAATGAATGAAAGAGAAAGAGAGAAAAAGAGAGATAAAGAGAAAGAGAAAGAAAGAAAGAGAAAGAGACAGACAGAGAGAGAGAGAGAGACAGAGAGAGAGACAGAGAATGAGCCCATCTGTACCTGCACTCTAGATGCCTTGACCGCCTGAGCCCCCTGCAGCTTTGGCGTGACAAACTTGGGCTGGGCAGCGTTGTGACCCGATCTTTGCATCTCCTGGAGGACAAAACAGATTACAGCTTCAATTAACAAAGAAATCTCAAAAAGCTTTGCATCAGACATCAAGCCTATTTTATAGACTTTAAAAAAAAGTTTTAACGTTAAATATTACAGATTATCAGACACCAAGCTATTTTATAAACTTTAAAAAAAGTTTTAACATTAAACATTACAGATTTTCAGAAATTCAGAGCTATCCAGGGTAGTTGTTAAAATGTAAAAGTCACCGCAAAGGTCAGAGGAACTTTAAAGCTCAGAGTTTTCAATGATGTGGAAAGAGAGGAATGATTACATTAGGATAGTAAAAATGAACTGAAATGGCTTCAGATTGCAAAATGTACAGTTTTTGGGTTTTCTTTTTTAAACATTCACATATATTGAATCTAATGTAAAGGAATTTTCAGAGACCTAATAGATGTAAATGGGGAAAATTTGTTATAAATCAAAGATAAATGTGAATGTGAATAAACAATATTTTTCAGGTTAATAAGCATATTGCTGTAGCTGCAAAAAGTTAAAAGGGGCAGTTTCAACATTTTGGTTGTAGACCAGCGAGTGTTAAAACCAGTGAGCTGTTGCAGTCCATTAAATCACCATATCTTTTTTAAATCTCGTACGATTCAATAAGGATCAATCTAACCTCCCCCACCCCCCATCCCTGCCCTCCCTCCCTCCCTCGAATAATGAGCAATTCTGTGTCTTCGCAAAACCCTTAAACCTACATTCTTTGTTATGACGTACATTGTGTTCTTACTACAACCAATGAAGAAATTAATATTAATAATTTTTAAATTGTAATAACTTATTTATTTATGCTCTTCACAATGGCCATGTCCTAAATCTAAAATAATTATTTCCTTTTCGTTTTAAAAAGCAAAATAAACTTTTAAAACAGCACTATATCACTATATATTGCTACGATATAACAAGAGCTTACCGACTGCGAACCGAATTTTCAAATTGTAATAACTTATTTATTCATGTTCTTCACAATGGCCATGTCCTAAATCCAAAATATTTCCTTTTCGTTTTTAAAAGCAAAAATAAACTTTTAAAACAGCACTATATAATTATTGCTACGATATAACAAGAGCTTACCGACTGCAAACAGAATTTTTAAATTGTAATAACTTATTTATTCATTTTCTTGACAATGGCCATGTCCTAAACCTAAAATATTTCCTTTTCGTTTTAAAAAGCAAAATAAACTTTTAAAACAGCACTATTTATCACTATATATTGCTACGATATAACAAGAGCTTACCGCCTGCGAACTGAATTTTTAAATTGTAATAACTTATTTATTCATGTTCTTGACAATGGCCATGTCCTAAATCTAAAATATTTCCTTTTCGTTTTAAAAAGCAAAATAAACTTTTAAAACAGCACTATATCACTATATACTGCTACGATATAACAAGAGCTTACCGACTGCGAACTGAACTTTTAAATTGTAATAACTTATTTATTCATGTTCTTCACAATGGCCATGTCCTAAATCTAAAATATTTCCTTTTCACTTTAAAAATAAATAAAAACTTTTAAAACCGCACTATATCACTATATACTGCTACGATATAACAAGAGCTTACCGACTGCGAACTGAACTTTTAAATTGTAATAACTTATTTACTCATGCTCTTCACAATAGCCATGTCCTAAATCTAAAATATTTCCTTTTCACTTTAAAAATAAATAAAAACTTTTAAAACCGCACTATATCACTATATACTGCTACGATATAACAAGAGCTTACCGACTGCGAACCGAATATCTTCCCGAACTGAGGCTGTCCGCGGCTGTCCCACCTAACAGGCTGTTGTTGCTGCGGTTGCTGCTGCGGTTGCTGCTGCGGTTGCTGCTGCGGTTTCCTGTCCCAGTGGTTGTTGGCCCCCGCCTGATCGTTACCATGAAGCTGCCAAGGATTCTTCCCCAGGACTCCACCTCTCGTGTTGTTGTTGTTGTAGCCACTGAACGATGTTGTGGAGTTGCTGCTGGAAAGATAAATGTTACAGGGAAAAGTGTAACTGCAAACGTGGAATCTATCTCGTGATGAAACTTAGAACCGAAATAAACAGACGAGGCAGCTACATTTTTATCGGAACAAAATGGAAAATAAAAAAAAAATTTCAAAATCAGCATAGGATATATGTACGACAAGGAAGAAAAAAAAACCCACCTCAAACCACCTTGATCAAGATTCTGATGACAAATAGTAATAAGGATATGAAAGATAAAAGTACAGGGAAATTTTTGAAAATTTAGAAGAGATATTTGTTTCATATTTATGACATCTAAAAGGATATTATACAGATCAATGCAAGATGTGCTAGCACAAGCCCTTCAGCATGATAGAAAAAGTATACATTTAATATTGTAAAGGGAGATTTCTTTTCTTCATTACGCTTTATAACTTAGATATGATTCTATCTGCAAACCCTACCAATCAACCCTACATTCAAAAAAAAACAACAACAAACCAACAAAAAAACAACAAAACGAAACAAGCAAACAAACATAAACAAGTTAACAAACAAAAAACTGCAGAAATTGTTACCTTGATCTCGGCTCATTTTTTCTGAATTCTCCGAACGTCAAGTTGAGCATGGCAGAGCCAGGCTCTCCCTTTACTCCTTTCATATACATGGAGAACATTAAGGAGTGAATAATGACTAACACACCTTGCAGAAAATTAATTACCTATATCACCGCCAGCAACACCTGCTTCTACCACAGCCTAAACAATTCCGAAACAAAAAATCGATATCTCAGATCACCATCCCGACACTTAATTGAGTTTAAATATCGATTTTCTTAGATTAATACAGGTACAGGTGTACTAGCGGGATATTTACTATTTAAAACAAAACAGTCAATACATTAATTCAATTATCAACACAAAGGTATATGAATTAGGCACCGTATCAGTTATTATCATCCTATGCATAATTTTACATGTGGACATTTAAAAAAAAAAAAAGGAGGTTATGAATAATGCTAGAACGTTCATAGGCTGATAATAGGACAGTAAACTGTATCTGGCTTGTTCTAAATTAATAAGTTACCTAAGAGCAAAGCTTTTAAAAATTAACTGGCAAACCTAAAGTCACCAGAATAAAATGTTTGCATTCAGACACAAAGTCTGAAGTATTATTAAACTATAGTAGTAGGCACAACTGAAGAATTCTCAAACAATAAATGTATGTATATGTTTTCCGATCGTGAGTTTTGGATCTGTGACCTCCATATTGGAAGACGAACGCTCTACCACCCCAGTTCGCATTGGGAAATCCTTGCCTAAAATTGTATCTATCTTAATGCATGTGCATAATGTACCATAATACACATGACTCACCTGTCCATTTTGTACGCCATGTTGAGTATTAATCCACAAGTTGTAGGCCTACTTGACTTGCTAAGTTTTTACTATCAACAGCTTAAAACCAATATGCCTAGATCTAGTCCAAAATTTGAACAACCTGTCTTTAAAACATCACTTCGTATCCTTTAATTTGTCAAAGAAGAATGTCACAGAATAAGTAAAAAAATAAATTAAATATCAACTTTGCAGCACGACTTATGAAAAGCGACTAAAGTTGTGCTTCTTAACACAAACTGAATGGAGCACATAAGCACTATGCTTATTTATGTGCAAAGCGAGATTGACAAATTAATGGATTTCGCGTAAACCAGCAATAAAACTGGCGACTCAACACTCGAATCAGCCGCAAGCTTACTTAGCACACACTCACGCTAAAAGATCGTAAATTACCGGTAAATTTCGCGACACTGCACACAGTTTAGATCTATTAATGTAGATCTGTGTCCGAAACACACACACACACACACACACACACGTACATTGATAATTTAGATGCGCACCATAAGTAAGGACAGTCATTTCAACTATAAACAAAGTGCAGTAAATTATCAGAATAACACGGTGTAATCTATTAGTGTTAGTACATCTCTATCTAGATCTAAATCTACTGCTCTGCTTGAAGGGATATTAATAAGGTGCGTGTTATTGTAGCCCCTAACCATTGCGATGTCGCAATGCCCCAAACCCAAATCTTTTACGTAATGTAAACAAACGACTAAACTACCACAGGTGCAGGCGTTAGCAGTCTGTAGCAGTTTGTACCCTCAATGTTAGTTTTTCTTCCTATCGTATCAGTGATTTATCTGTAATGGGGCTTCTGTTAAAAAACCTCACACCTGCTTAATGATATACATATATTTTGAAATAATTGGTTAACTCGCAAGTCGGCAGCTGTACAATAGAGGTGTAGAGAGATAGATAGATAGAGATGGATGGAGAGAGAGAGAGAGAGAGAGAGAGAGGTAGAGGGGGGAGGAGAATCTGCACAAAGACAAAGAGAGAGATAGAGAGACATAGATAGGTAGATAAAGAGTGAGAGAGAGAGAGAGAGAGAGAGAGAGAGAGAGAGAGAGAGAGAGAGAGAAAGAGAGAGAGAGGTAGAGAGATAGAGAGGTAGAGAGATAGAGAGAGAGGAGAGAGAGAGAGAGAGAGAGAGAGAGAGAGAGAGAGAGAAAGAGAGAGAGAGAGAGAGAGAGAGAGAGAGAGAGAGAGGAGAGAGAGAGAGAGAGAAAGAGAGAGAGAGAGAAAGAAAGAGAGAGAGAGAGAGAGAGAGAGAGAGAGAGAGAAAGAAAGAGAGACAGTCATGCAGAGTCAATCTACCGGTTTTATCTTTCACACATAAATCACGTGATTCATGAGCGCCTACAGCACAGATCAAGAACAGATCAAGAACACATCAAGAACACATCAAGAACACATCAAGAACACATCAAGAACACATCAAGAACACATCAAGAACAGATCAAGAACACGGACAACACATCGGGTTGACGCACCCACACTCACCATTCGGCTGCCAAAAAAAAAAAGTAAAACAATTTCATGTTTCTAATTATATAATCAAGGTAACCTGAGTGCCCAAAGCAATTATAACAGCAACAGCAACAATAACAGCAACAACAGCAACAACAACAGCAACAGCAACAACAAACAAAAACAACAATGTGAAGACGGATATTGGGGGCTGGTTAAAAGACTTAGTGATATCGGTACTTCGCTCTAAGCTCAAGCCCTGAACTGAGTAACGTTTGTACCGTCTTTGCCCTAAAACAGATACTCCATCATTATCTCCCAGCCTGTTATCTTCAGGCTCCTCACAAAGCAAGAGGCGATGCTGCAACACAACGATACAGACATGTATTTTTTTGTTATCCCGGGGCAGCCGCCGGAAGCAAACATGACAAAATGGAAGATTTCTTCTTATGGTTCTACAGGGAACACCACTCTCGCGCCCTTCGATCTATTATCTCACTATCTCTGCGTTTATCTCTCTGTATCCCCCTGTCTCTCCCACATCCGCATCTCTGTCTCTGTCTCTGTCTGTCTGTCTCTGTCTACCTATATGTATGTGTATGTGTATGTCTCTCTCTCTCTCTCTCTCTCTCTCTCTCTCTCTCTCTCTCTCTCTCTCTCACTCACTCAGTTTGTTCCCTACCAAGCTCTTCTAAATAACCAGTTCTATATCTACCTGTCCCCCCCCCCCCCCCACACACACACACACATACTTTCTTATAATTTGTCAAAGCAGATATGCCAAACATATGACAAAACGTGTTTTTTATTTTTTATGTACGAAATGAAAGGAATTATACATCTTTTTAACCAGAAATTTCCACTGTGTCGGCTATTTGCCACATTTTATTTAGGCCAAATAATTAGGAACAGAGGCCTACTTTAGGCTGTTTGTAGTGTCAGCCGTGCCCCAAGGGAAATAATCGTGGCTCTCTGGTGAATAACATGCGGTGTCATGTGACACTGTCCCATCCTTCTGATCAGGTCATCCTGGCCCGTCTACTGGCGTCTGGTCGATAATCTAAGTCAACGAAGGCCACAGGCTATGGTGTAGTTGTAGTTGAGTTGGTTTAACGTCCAACATCAGCACTATATAGGCTACATCCACAGGCAATGATAATGGCAGTGTCAACTTGCGCGTTGGTTGGTTGTTAGCGTCCAATGTTACAACTATATAGGCTTTAACGCCCAAGGGCCCAAGACTAACATCTGACAATTGTACGAGCTGATACAAAGAGACAGTACGAATGTTTCACACTTTATACTGACACCGACCAATGGCAGTAAAAGTTAACCGATCCAACCAATGCAGTAGGGGGAAATCAGATAATACATGTTTGACAGATCTTGGGTTTCGAACCAGACACCTCTCGACTGGAAGACCAGACACCGCGCCGCGCAGCTGACAGAATGACCTTGAAGTAGGTATACCGCAGAACTTCAGCCCGCTACACTGTACATGCACTGACATAACCAGCAGAGAAAAAAATGCGTTGGTCAGAGTGCGGGGATCGAACACACAACCTTGGGATTGGAAGGTGCGCGCTCTATATTTGGAGCCCCCACCACCTCATGTGACAGATTGAAGGCCACAGGTCGTGATAATGGGTCAACCAGAGTCCACTAGCAGTGTCCACGTCAAGTGTCCACACAGGGCGGTCAAACTGGACATAGATTGGCCGGAGGGCAGGGGGCAGCGTGCCCCAAGATAGGTAAATCAATAAACAGGGGTTGTGTCAGAGGGGCAGGACATCTCCACACTGAGGCAGCTGTACTGGACTTTGAGGGCAGGTATTTGTTTCACTTGGAATCGTAAGTACAACGTTAACTTGGAATCGTAAGTACAACGTTAACTTGGAATCGTAAGTACAACGTTAACTTGGAATCGTAAGTACAACGTTAACTTGGAATCGTAAGTACAACGTTAAAAATCGTTAGTACAACGTTAACTTGGAATCGTAAGTACAACGTTAACTTGGAATCGTAAGTACAACGTTAACTTGGAATCGTAAGTACAACGTTAACTTGGAATCGTAAGTACAACGTTAACTTGGAATCGTAAGTACAACGTTAACTTGGAATCGTAAGTACAACGTTAACTTGGAATCGTAAGTACAACGTTAACTTGGAATCGTAAGTACAACGTTGTGGTAAGCTTACGAATCGTCTTAAGATACACGATTAAGAAGGCATAAGTTGTGAGCTATCGAGACGTTGTACTTCCAAAAATAGATGTGTCCAGATTTAATTAAGAAACGCGATCGAAAAGAACGACAAAAGAACTTACTAGAAACCCAAAATTTCGAAAAACATGATTGTGCACTTGGATCATTGTAACTGATTTTGGCCGCACCTCTCTAACCAAGTAAAGAACTTATGGCCAAAAACTAGAAACCCACAATTTTGAGAAGACATGTGCGCTTTAATCATTGTAATTGATTTTGGCCGCACCGCTTTTACCAAGTATTCGAAACTAATTGATTTGGACCCCGTCACGTGGTCCATCAGGCTTGGCGAACAGACTGAATGAAATGCATTGTTGAAAAACAAAGGACTACGGAGGAAGTAACTAGTATGTTATACTCTGAGGAAGTAACTAGTATGTTATAATCTGATAAACTTCTCCCCTCTCTCTCTCTCTCTCTCTCTCTCTCTCTCTCTCTCTCTCTCTCTCTCTCTCACTATTTCTCCCCTGTGAAAACCCAGTGCCACCAATAACAATCTTAACTCTTTCCTCCCTCTCTTTAGAAACCTCATCCTCTGGGTTGTCTTGAAACAATTATTTACCTGGGCAGCTAAGACCTCCCTAAGACGTGCTTTTCGGTGCACGCATTTCTGCACACACGGCACATTGTAAGCCTCCCTTCCCTGTATAAAAATTCCCATAATGCACGGCGAGTTTTAAAAGACTATCACAAAGGGAATGAGTCACCTTTTCTATGTGTAGATCCTTCTTTTTCTTGTTTTTTCATCACTCAAATTTTAAAATATAAGCCCCTAGTAGATTATTTAGCAAAAGGAAAAAAAGACCCCCAAAAATTTAAAAACCAAAACTAGTCTGATTGAAACACAAACACATACACCTATACACAGAGCGTATGCATCAAATTAATATAAATAATACTATGTAATGCTTTTAGAGTGAAATTAAGATTTGGTCTACCCAAACAACACAGATGAACAGGGGTATGTAGAGGCAAGAACCTAGAATCCTAATTCATATTATTGTTGGTAGTAAATTTCAACAAATTACGCAATAGCGCTGGATACTTTTATATTTCCTTCTCAACTTTTTATCTTTCCTTTTCTGTCTATCTCTGTCTTTCCTTTTCTCTATCTGCTCATCCAACACAACTATAAATACAAAATTATGTTTTTTTTAAACCAGGTACATGTACATGCTCAGTGTCTTCATTTGGTTTTCAAATTGAACACATTTGAATAATGAGTTAAAAAAGGATGTGGGTTCATAAAATCGAAGTCAATCCTATTATAACCTTGAGCCAAAACATTGCTCTGACGTCATTTCTGAAGGACGGCGAGGACACGGGTTCACAAAACACATACCGATCTATTTATAGACTGTGCTTCTTCAATTACTTGTACTCGTAAATAATTTCGGCTTTAAATCAAGACCCTTTGAGATGTATACAGACACAGGCTTCAATCAACTTTGAGAAATACCATTCTATGCTAGAATTACTTATAATTAATTTCGGCTTTAAACCAAGACCCTTCGCGATGCATTCCGCCGCTCATCCCCCTAGGCTTATTGCGAATTCCAGAGGAATTGGGAACACCCACGTTCAGCCATGTGTGAAACTAGGCCTCGTAAATTTTGCTCTGACGACTGCTACAGCTTGCATGTTGGCTGCACATTATACCAATGTCACAGAGAGATGGAGAGAGAGAGAGAGAGGGGGGGGAGAGAAGGAGAGACGGAGGGAGGGGAGAGAGAGGGGGAGTTAGAGAGAGATAGGGAGGGAGGGGGAGAAAGAAAGAGGGAGAGAGGGAGGGAGAGGGAGAGAGGGGGAGAGAGAGAGGGAGAAATAAGAGAGACATAAAGGCGGAAATAGAAAGAGATAACGAGAGAGAGAGGGAGAGAGGAAAGAAGTTGAAAGAGAGAGGGAGAGAGATAGAGAGAAAGACAGAGACACAGAGGGAGGAGAAAAGGAGAGAAAGAAGGCGAGAGTGAGAGAGAGCAAAAATGAGTGAGTGAGAGAGAAAGGATTGAGAGGGCAAGGGAGATAGAAAGAAAGGGATCTAGAGAGGAAGAGAGATAAAGACAGCAATGTTGTAGACCCCAATGAAAATTAATGTACACTACATAGTGTCTGTGATCTCAGTTTCGTTTTTCTGATTCACCTAACGCATTTCTTTTGTCATTGTGTACCTCCTTCCTTCCTTCCTCCAACGATCCATCTCCCTCAAATGGACTCCCCCCCCCTCCTCTCTCTCTCTTTCTCTCTCTCTCCCTCTCTCTCTCTCTCTGTCTGTCCCTCTCTCTCTCCCTCTCTTTCTTTCTCTGTCCATCTCTCTCTCCCTCTCTCTCTTTCTCTGTCCTCCCTCTCTCTCTCTCTCTCTCTCTCTCTCTCTCTCTCTCTCTCTCTCTCTCTCTCTCTCTCGCTCTCTATCATAAATACAACTCTGACCTCTTTTCCCCTCACCATAACGCTGATAATGAAACGGAACAATGGGGCTAAAAGTGCGTCCATAGACTAGAGAGCTCTTTTTTTAGCGGTAAACCTCCACATCTGTCTTTGGGTGGTTCTAATGTATCCAATTTTAAACTGGGACTGCTAGCGTTCGGACTAAAAAAGGAACGTTACTTTAAGTTACAACAAACCGTTATAAGAATCATTGGAGCACAAAGTGAATGATAATTGTTGAATACTAGACCTAGAATCCTTGGTCTAAAGGACTTTAGAAGTTTCAGACATACATTGGCAATTACAAAAGTTGCGACAAAACTTAGTAGCCCCTATTAAAATTCATTTTACGCCTATGTAGAAAATCTACATTTAGCTGTAGCCTTAAAAACACGAGGAGTCTATATAATTATTTATCATTAATATGTCTATGTAACTATAACCGAGATCCATAACATTTTAAGTACGGTTTTTTTTTCCGCTATTTTAAGTTGTTTTTTTTCCTCTCTCTCTCTCTTTTGGGTCGAGAAGCGATCGAATAGTACACAAACTATTACTAAGTGTTAAGATCTGGATCTATATCGAGGAATATCGTGTTTTATATTATCGTGTTTACGTACCGCTACGAGACTAAACAAATTTACGGTTACCAAAAATAAGCACGGAAAACAAAATAAAGAAAAAGAAAAAAGAACAGGCTCAAACTAAGCTTACTTAATCTAGAGCTAATTTCCATCACAATTTAAAGTCAATATAACTCTAGAAAACTAAAATTTAACTCCTTTTTTCTGGAAAATGTATAATCCATGTGCGCTTTCTATTCTTACACTAGTTACAAACTGCAATTCACAGTTCTAGGGTACTCTATAATTCACAAAGTTGAATCGCAATCCAGGTTAAATGTCCAAACCTTCACAGAAAAAAAAAATTTAATTCACAGATCCCGTGATGTCGCTCTAGAAACAATTTTACGTCCACAAAGTATCCATATAATTATTATGTGTTGTATACAGAAGTAAATAAATTGTACAGCGTCCGAGCTATAGCTTTGGAAAATCACAGCACATAGAATTCCACACGGTAACGCGCGTCAAGATTATTTACACGTCTGTCCTGCGACGCTAACAGAGGGAGTGTGGATCAGGGAATGTGAATGTGAAAGCGGCAGGGCTACAGAGCTAGGGCCAGACTGCAGCCAGGTTGGGTACTGGAGCTTCTCTCTCTCTCTCTCTAGCTCTCTCTAGCTCTCTCTAGCTCTCTCTAGCTCTCTCTAGCTCTCTCTCTAGCTCTCTCTCTCTATCTCTTTATGTATATCTTTCTCTCTCTAGTTCTCTCTCTATCTCTCTCGATCTCTCTCTAGTTCTCTCTCTATCTCTTTATGTATCTATCTCTCTCTAGCTCTCCCTCTCTATCACCTTCGGTATCTATCTATCTCTCTTGCTCTCTCTATCTCTTTCCTTATCTATCTATCTCTTTCGCTCTTTCTTTTTCTAGCTCTCTCTCTATCCACCCTTTCTCTCTCTCGACCCCTGTCTTTCTCTTTCTCTAGCTCTCTCTATCCCCTCTCTATCTTTCTCTCTCGCTGCTCTTGCTCTCTCTCTCTCTCTCTCTCTCTCTCTCTCTCTCTCTCTCTCCTTCAGGGTTGTCGTCTTCTAGGTTCTCCCGATTATATCCTACTATCCTATACAACGCGGTGCGGGGTCGAACTACAAAACATTCACCGCATATGTCTATTTATAGAACTCTGAGTCATTCACTTATCAGCTGATGGGTTACACCTTCAGATCTTTTTTGAATCTACACTACAGTTGTCTATTGATAGAACTCTGTGATCTACACTACAGTTGTCTATTAATAGAACTCTGTGATCTACACTACATTACAGGGTGCAGCATAAAGAAGACAAGAAGGCGGTTCGTTTCTATGTTGACTTCCCAACCGCAAATAAACTCGGCCGGCGGTTACTGGGGCCTGGTTAGTTCTCCCAACCCAGATCAGAGGAACCTAGGAGACGTTAAACCCGGAGAGAGGGAGAGAATTCTCTCTCTCCCTCTATAGAGAACCAACTGGGATGGGAAGCAGGGAAGGGTTGAGTGTGTGAGAGAGTGAGACAGAGAGAGAGAGGAAGAGAGAGAGAGGGAGAAAGTAACAGGGAGAAAGCGCGACAGATAAAGAGAGAGGCAGAGGGAATGAGAGATGGGGAGATATACAGAACGAGAGACATAAATAGATATAGATGAGAGCAAGAGGCAGAGTGAGAGAGTGAGAAAGACGAACTCACAGACACAGTGACAGAGAGATAGAGAGTCGGACCACACACATGCATACACAGAAGGAGAAAGAGGGAGAGAGAGAGGGAGGGAGAGAGAGAGAGGGAGAGAGAAAAATAGAGAGTAAAAGAGGCGAGAGCGAGTGGAGGAACCGGCCTACAAGGTAACGTTTATCCATAGATTTATATACATCTATGCGTTTATCACGTCGATCTGTGTGAGTGGGGAGTTTCCTTCTTTCAATCTTTTTTATTTCGGTAAAGGGAGGATGGGGAATGTACGCTATGCATTGCAGTGGCTATCTAGTATCGACTAGACTAAGTCCTGGGATATGATAGATCTAGACCTGAAAGCGCCTGGCATTGAAGAAAATGCTCAATAAATTAAATACAAATGAAAGGCGACAAAAAATGCATGCAAAGCATTGGGTGCATTGCTTTAAGTTAACCAGGGCCGGCCCTAACGGATGTGTGTTTTTTCTTATATCTGAAGAAAAATAAATACACTGTAGAAAAAAGCCCAGTCATATTGAGTTCCGTTATCCTTTAACTATAATAAAAAACTCACATGAGAGATTTCACAGTTCAGGGTAGTTCGTCTACAAAAAAAACAACTCCTGTAGAAAATAGCTGTGTTCACAAACTACAAAAGACTTTGGGTCTTGTGGAATTGTAGAAGGCCTGGCATTACGGGAGTAAAAAGGTCCCACAGTAAACAGGGCTGGCTTGGTACAAAAGACCAGGCATGTGTTTTAATGGGGAGTACGGGGATTCCCAAAGGCCAAGTCACTTAAGTAGAGAAGTAACTGTACTTTGGGTCCTCTCTGTTACGGAGGTGGTACTTACAGGACCATGAGAGAGAGAGAGAGAGAGAGAGAGAGAGAGAGAGAGAGAGAGAGAGAGAGAAAGAGAGAGAGAGAGAGAGAGAGAGAGAGAGAGAGAGAGAGAGAGAGAGAGAGAAAGAGAGAGAGAGAGAGA
>RQTK01000014.1:1033781-1046107 GCA_003991915.1 Elysia chlorotica
ATTATTATTATTATTATTATTATTATTATTATTATTATTATTATTATTACTAATATTATCATTATATTTGATTCATCGAACTAGAAAATAACACACTCAATTGATAAGCTTGTCACTTCAAACCGTAGTTTGAAACTAGCAGTAAAACTATTATAATTCATTAAAAATACGTGTTAGTGTATATGAGAGTGTTTCTGAGGCAACATATGACATGGATACATAATAATTTTCCTAAAAATTAGAAGCATTGTATACAGCTGGTGAAGTTACTACTGAAATAAATGAGAACACATACAAAGCGCAATTCGAGACATTTTCATACACTGATACAGCTTCATTGCGTGATTCGATGGATGATTGCGTTAAAGAAAAAAAACAAACAAAAAACAACAACAACAACAACCAAGACAGCTGGTATTGCAGCCTGCGACATACCTATGTAAAAATGTAAAACTGATAACTCTATGAGACAGAGAGAGAGGAAGAGAGAAAGAGGGAGTGATATAGATTTATAAACACAGAGTTAGAGATATAACAGATAGCTTCAACAGCTAGGTCGGCTATAGCAGCTAAACAATATATTAGCTTAAGCAGCTAAACTGGAACAATTTAAGCAGCTAGAAGAGCTTAAAGAGACTGAATACAGTGTTAAACAACCTACCTGGCTGGTGTGTATGTTGGTTGACGACTGGACGCCCGACAGGTAGGAGAAAGCCCCAGTGGGGACACCCTTTGGCGTGACTTGCCTGCTCTGGGCGACCCCGCTAGTGTCAAGGACGTCTCGGGGGTCAGCCGCGATGGTGTAGTGGTCCTTGACCTCACCTTGACCCGGTACCTTGTAGCTGACCTCTGCCCTCTGGATGAGCACTCTGTCGGGGTTGCGGTGAGAGTCGGTCGTGTTGTAGCTGGTGTAAGTCCTCGTGGTGGTCGTCACCGTCTTGTTGCTGGCGCCCAGCATGTTGTTGTTGTTGCTGTTTGGACTGAGGGCGGGCGGAGATGCAGCTGCTGCCGTCGGTCTGGCCTCCGTCGGGCTGAGAAGATCGTTCAGGAGTTCGTCCAGCTGCGTCTTCTCCTCTAGAGTCTGCACCGTCTTCCTAGACTGCTGTTGTTGTTGTTGTTGCTGTTGATGATCTACGACGACCACCACTAAGTGGACCACCACGTGGTTGTTGTTGAGGTTGGTGTTGCTGGTGCTGGCGACCGAGGAGGAGTTGTAGTGCGAGTTGTAGTTGCTCGTGGTTTGTCCTGCGTTCACAGCAACAATGTCAGTGTCAGCAGCGGATACCACAAACAAATTCAGGGAGGGAAAAAGGAGGTAAAAAAAGGAAGGAAGGAAAGGAAAACAATAAGGTTAATGGTCTGCGTAAGATATCAGCTGTTGCATTAAAAAAATCCTGGGGAAAAAATAATGTGGTTTAATGCGTATGAAACGGGCGAGAAAATATTTATAAAAATACTGTTCACTTGATTACAATACTATAACAAAAATTCAAAGAACAACAGCAACAACTAAAAAAGAGAAAGAAACAATCAAACCAAAAACAACTACAACATTAACAGTTGCGGGTGACGTACACACATGGATAGACATTATGTGTTTTCTTTTTTATCTTGTTTGCAAACACATACAATTTACGACTAAGAAAAATAACTCTGGCAAAACGTAACCAATTCATATTTATTTGAGGTTATCTCCCATAGTTCCCTTTGGAAAAAGCTTCTTTATTTTATAGTATTGAACGTTTGTGAAAAGCCACTGTCTATAATAGCAGACCGGTGATGTATGCTTGGACATTCCTTGATGATTTTGTCCGAAGGACATTTATACAAATGTTAACCCTTTTCACTTCATTTATATTCTAGAATCCTGGTGTGCTCTAAAAAACAACAGTATCAAACTATTAAAAAAACAAAAAAACAAACACACACACACACACACAACAACCCCGCACCCCCCCCCCAAAAAAAACAAAAACAAAAAAAACACCAAAAACAAACAAACAAAAAACAAAAACAAAACAAAACAACGAAAAAACAACCCAAACCTTATGATAACACTGCAGCCCGTCGTTAAACAAAAAAAAACCCACATCACACAACACAACACAGCAAATCACTCTTCAGTTGATAGAGACAAGAAAACTAAATACAAAAGTTGAAAATTGTTCGGGTACATAAAACAAAACAAAACCACAAAACTATAGCGGTATCCATGCAAGACTATTGAAACTTTTGAATAATATTAAAAATGATGCAATTTCTACTTAAGCGATACAGTTAACCAACGGTTGAATGAGAAAAAGGGGAAATATCAAGACAAGAAGCTTAGAAAGAAAAAAAATTGATAAACAGAGAAAAAAAAAGAATAAAAATGTGATCAAAATTCTTGCGCATGCTGAGCTGAAAAAAGAGAAGTCTAAGACTGCTTGTATTTGAGAATACATGTATCTACTTGTAAATTATATAGGTGTGATTTAATATTTTGTATATTAGAGATAGAGAAAGAGAGAGAGAGAGAGAGAGAGAGAGAGAGAGAGAGAGAGAGAGAGAGAGAGAGAGAGAGGAGAGGCAGAGACAGAGACAAAGAGAGAGGGGGAGGGAAAGAAGAGATAAATAGATAGATAGATAGATAGATAGAAAGGGAGGGGGGGGGGAGAGAAAAGATAGATGATATATGGGTAGATAGAGTGAGAGAGAGATATATAGAGAAAAATAGGGAACTGCTTGGGAATGAGAAAGAACAAAAAGTTTAAAAGAAATATTGAACTACCACCAAGACCTAAATAAGAACTCATTGTAAACGTAAAGTCATTAAAACCCTTAGTCCGTGTTGTTAAAAGTTAAACATTGGAGAGAGGAGAGTTGAGGTTGGATCACTACGAGGGAATTCCCAAAGTCTCTGTTGAGGCGCCCGCAACCCAAACTTAAACATGCCTGACCAGTAGCGTAACTGGATGTACTGTACTGGGTGTGTGTTCTCATCAAAAGTTACCAGATTGTTAAATTGGCAAGGGCTCTACTCTAGGTTTGACTGTCTCATCCAGCAATAGCATGAGTCAAAATCTTGTGACGTTTTCTAGACTTCGAAAGAAAACATAACGCACGCGATCAAAATAAAAAAAAAAATACCACATAAAAAACAACAAAAACAAAACAAAACCCACTAATATTTACTATAAAGTTTCTGCTTGTTGAATCCGCAATATGCCTTCCGATTGTAAAATCGCGTCCTACGTAATTATGGCGGGAATTTTTTTACAACAGTCAATATCATGCTTTAACCAAAGAGCTTGACAATTTTGCTGCATTTGTTTTGTAAAGCGTGCGCGGAAACAGAGACTTGGGAAAACAAAAATAGGAAAGTACTTTAATTATTATACTATTATTTACAACCACAGGGTTTGTCGGAGGAGAAATGAAGACAGTAGAAGAGCTGCCAACCTTACTAGGCACAAAAAATGTAAAAACGTTGGCAAAAAATGTAAAGAAAATACGCTCTCTAAGCTTAAGGTTGGCAGCTCTTCAGTGTTAAAAAAGCCCAAACTAACCAGGTTCAATGTTAGGGTTTACAGAGCCATTAGTTAGGACAGGCTGCAGCTGTTGTTGTTGTTGCTGGTGGTAGTTGTTGTGATAAGGATGCTGCTGCTGCTGCTGCTGATACATGGGCGACCTCTGTGATTGCGGAGACGTGGCTCCCGAATGGGGGTACCCTCGACCTGGTTGGCTGGGGCTGGGGCTGGGACTCAAACCCGCGACGCGTCTTGACACGGCGTACAGGCTGCCGTCTGGGGCACTCTGGTGTTCCACCCTGCCGCCTGGCCTGTCGCTCACTCCACCAAGGTCGACTCCACCAAGGTCGATTCCACCAAGGTCGACTCCACCAACTCCGGGGATTCCACTGTCCGCTCTCGGGGAGATGGACGAGTAGGGCGGGGGTTGAGGGGAAGTTTGGGGCCGTGTGTTTCGGGGCGTGTGCAAATGTGCTTGTTGTTGTTGTTGGTGTGGTTGATAATGTTGTTGTTGATGTTGTTGTTGTTGTTGTTGTTGTGGTTGTTGGTACGGGTATTGCTGTTGTGGGAGCCGGGAGGATGAGGAGTAGGCGACTGGGGAGGTAGGGGAGGTAACTGAGGGCTGTGATGTCACCACGTGAACAGCTCTGGGCTGATTGTTGCCGTTGGGGCGGTTAGTGAGGGAGAGCGCTGTGGGGAAGGAATGTGAGGAGTGTGAGGAGTGTGATGATGGTGATGATGGTGATGATGGTAATGAAGGGGAGAAAGATAAAAAGTAATGAAGATCGTGAGCGATCTCGATATCTTAGGTTTAGAGTTTTTTCTTATTGTTTGTGATAAAGAGGGAGGGCAAATAAAGATAGATAGATAGATAGATAGATAGATAGATAGATAGATAGATAGATAGATAGATAGATAGATAGATAGATAGATAGATAGATAGATAGATAGATAGATAGATAGATAGATAGATAGATAGATAGATAGATAGATAGATAGATAGATAGATAGATAGATAGATAGATAGATAGATAGATAGATAGGTAGGTAGGTAGGTAGATAGATAGATAGATAGATAGATAGATAGATAGATAGATAGATAGATAGATAGATAGATAGATAGATAGATAGATAGATAGAGAGAGACAGACAGAGACGAGAGAGACAGAGAGAGAGACAGACAGGACAGAGACAAACAGACAGACAGACAGACAGACACACGGACGGACAGACAGACAGACAAGTAGAAATATAGACTCAATAAGAGGTAGCGAGTGAAAGAGTCTCAAAAACACTAGGCAAAGATTGAAAGAGAGTCTGAAGGTAGTGAGAGAAAAGCTACAAAATAGTAGACAATGCATTAAAGAGGAAAAAAGGAAAGTGAGTAAGCGAGACGCTAAAAAAAAGAGGTAGCTAGTAAAAGAGGCATTGGAATTTCAGCGCAGGAGAATTAGTAAAATCTAGTTCAAAATGGAAAATCACAAAGTGAAAAGATTTATTTTAACTGCACACAAAATGTGTTAATTGCAAGTGGTGAAGAAGGAGGCATTGGTTAGAACACATGAGTATTATAGGAAAAACCGTATCCTGAGGGGAAAAGTAGTGATTATATATAACAATTATTATAAATAGCAATAAGAACACGTTAACCCATTCTAATGTTTGGTAGCGTAACAAAGTGTAATATTTGTAAAGATCATAACACAACGCAAAGCTTTATTTATGGACGACTTTTGAGGTAGATTAAACTCTATTCAGTTAGCTTCTTAGCCTTGGAAAAGAATATAACTTTTTCGCTGTTTTTAACCGTTTCCCTGAAATTCTAGGAAGCGAAAAAGGCATTTTGGCAGGGAAAAAGCTTTTATCCTTGCGAATTGCATGCATCGATGCATTTGAGCACTAAAGGCCTACACACGGTATTGGTATAACAGTATCAGCGTCAAAATGCATATTTCCCAGGTCACACTCGTTTGAAGAAATTCATGTATTATTTAAAAAAACTGAAAGTCAGCGATTGCAAAATGAAAAACTAAAAAGTGGAAGCTGACTTAACTACTTAATACCGTCTTAAAAAAAATCTATAGCTTAGTATAACATAAACCTTTTTCCTCATGCAATACAAATCAACAGGTACTTTTTGAATCGGTACAAAGACCTCTATTATTGTGATTTTAAAATAAGTATTTGAAAAAAGCTTTTAATAACGTTGTTTTACAATTCAGAAAAGTTATATTAATTTAGACAAGATATTTGGTGAGCATTGCATGCAAGAATATTATGGATCTTATAATGTAAACTTTCCCCCAGAAAATATCATTTCTTAGCCATCGCACATACATACATACACAAAAGCATAACTTCTACAGTCTAAAGCATCTAGTTTAGATTTCCGTAGGAATAAAAATAAGTTTGAGAACATCCAAAAAAAACAAACAAACGACATGAGCAGAATGAGACAAACACATGAAAGACACAAAAGCACGTACACTGGTTTTCCTTTCAATGTCAAAATGGTGTAAATGAAATTAAGAAGAACCAAATTAGAATAAAAAGCAGAGGAATCAAAATAAAAACAAACAAAACAAAAATCAAAGAGGGAACAAAAAGGTGGAAAAAACTAAAATCCATTACCATCAGTCTAAAATATGAATGGTGAAACTAAACTGGGAGAGTTGAAATGAACAAAACAAAATAAAACCTTACCAAAAAACGGAAGAAACAACAACAACAACAACAACAACAACAACAACAACGACAAGAACAACAACAACAAAAACAAAAGCCAACAAAAACAAGCAACACAAGAACAAAACAAAACTAACACAACAACAACAACAACAACAACAACAACAACAACAACAACAACAACAACAACAACAACAACAACAACAACAACAACAACAACAACAACAAGAAAACAACAACAACAAAAACAACAACAACAACAACAACAACAACAAAAACAAGACAATTGAAAAGAACAAAACAAAATAAAACCTTACCAAAAAACGGAAGAAACAACAACAACAACAACAACAACAACAACGACAAGAACAACAACAACAACAAAAGCCCAACAAAAACAAGCAACAAAAGAAACAAAAAGAGGAAACTAAGCATAAAAAGGCGAAAAAAAACAAAGTTTCCGATTGTATCTTTAACAATGCTTTCAAGAAGAACAAACACACAGAACCACAAGGGCGGGTTGCGTGTAACACAGACGTCTAGAACACGCGTAGTTCCCAGGGGGGCATGGCTGGGGCGTGGGTGAAAACCTTCAGGCTAATACTTAATCTCTCCCGCGCAAGAACAAACCACCTACAAACTTTCGTTACCTCAGAATGCAAGTGTCGTACATCCATCCAATGTGACAATAATATTAAGGTTGGAGTTACGACCATTAAAAACTACGTTTCCCATACCTTCATACGACATAGGACAAATTCACACGGTCGGTGGTCCTTCTATGAACCGCTCAAGCTACCAAATTTATATCAATCAAAGTCGGTGGTCCTTCTATGAACCGCTCAAGCTACCAAATTTATATCAACCAAAGTCATCCATTACCAAGCAACCAGACAGACACACACGGGTGGGGTACGAACCATCTACGGCCTGGTTGAAGTTCTCGTACGAGTCTGAGCGTGCCAGCGACTCCTCATTATCGTCCACAGGGACAGTGACGTCAGACTTGAAGCCGGAAACTGGCAGAGACAGAGAAGAAACGATGCATTGTGGGAACGGTGCAGGACAAACATTAAGGAAAAGATACACTAAAAAACAGACAACGTCAGGTTTAGCTTCTTGGCTGTTCTACATCGAATGGTTTTAGGCCTATTCCTTGTGTGCGCACTATTTTGGGGAATATCCAAACAATTGAAAAGATAAAAGCTTTAATGTTTATCATTTTTAAAATGGAGGGTGTATAGATCAATACAAGATTATGCTAGCACAACAGCTTATCGTCCCGCATAACATTAAGTTTCCAAAGAATTTCAATTTCTTTTCAACCTTAAACCAAGGTGACAATCGGTATGATATCTTGGAAAGGATTTCCTAATGTTAAGGCAAGGTTGAGTTCAGATAGGTATCCAATGACCAGTATTCTATGGCCGTAAGTACAACGTCACGCTAGCCTACAACTCGAAAGCCTTCTTCACCTTACCTTCTTACGGCAAGTCGTAACCCCCACGTTGTACTTACGCTTCCTCAACTCACTGTAACAGTACATAGACAAGGCACAGAGCAGAAAACTTAATTTTCCAATGTTTTTCTCTCACGAATGGTGTGATTGGCAAGTCTACAGGGCTAACGACCTGGCCTGTGGAATGGGGAATTCCCGACTCACCTGAAACGAGAACGTCTGAGCTGGGGCCAAACACGAACTCTACCTTCCCATTGTCCGGGAATCGGGGATCTGGAGGGAGGAGAAAAGATGGAGATCAGAGGGTCAGTGAGGGCTACATGGGAGGAGAAAAGATGGAGATCAGAGGCTCAGTGAGGGCTACATGGGAGGAGCAAAGATGGAGATCAGAGGGTCAGTGAGGGCTACATGGATCAGAGGCTCAGTGAGGGCTACATGGGAGGAGAAAAGATGGAGATCAGAGGCTCAGTGAGGGCTACATGGGAGGAGAAAAGATGGAGATCAGAGGCTCAGTGAGGGCTACATGGGAGGAGAAAAGATGGAGATCAGAGGCTCAGTGAGGGCTACATGGGAGGAGAAAAGATGGAGATCAGAGGGTCAGTGAGGGCTACATGGGAGGAGAAAAGATGGAGATCAGAGGGTCAGTGAGGGCTACATGGGAGGAGAAAAGATGGAGATCAGAGGGTCAGTGAGGGCTACATGATTGTATATTGAGACAATTACGTCATTCTACCACTGGAGCTTATTCAATTGTACACACCTTTGGTAGGGGTGATTGCTTTTTATAAAGGAGGCGGAAAAAGAGATGTGTGTGTGTGTGTGTGTGTGTGAGAGAGAGAGAGAGAGAAAGAGAGATACAGAGTGAGAGAGTGAGAGGGAGATTGAGTGATAGAAACAGAGAGAGAAAGCAGAAGCACAATCACGAAGCTTTGTACTGAGGATTATAAAATATCAAAGCAAGCCGGATGGTACACCTTGATTGATAGTATTGAGGAATAGTCCGCTTCTATTCCCTAATTAACTGAGACATAGGAAACGGAGATCAGATATTTTTAGGGGGGGGGGGTGTTATGTAAAAGAGAGACATTGTGCGAAGGTTGTGACGAAATGGAATTTGTTTTTAACTTCGATCTAACAGGAACAACACGAAGACGCAGAGCGGGGTTCCCAGTACTTCGCCAGTCACATTAAAGTTACTCACGCCGAGTCAACTAATACATATGATCGGTGAATCGAACCAGCCACTTAACCAAAAGCAGCAACGCTCTTCCAACTGAGCTTGCTCTCCACACATTCTACATTCACTGTATAACTCGCATAGTGAACTATCTGTGCGTACCTTGCACACCACAATCGGTGTCTCTGTGTATTTCCACCAACTTGGCAAAACAAACACCGTCTCCAGTGCTAGCGCTCATTTTGAACGTTACGGCTAAACTATAGATTGGGAACACTGTCTCCTGTGCTAGCGCTCATTTTGAACGTTACGGCTAAACTATAGATTGGGAACACCGTCTCCTGTGCTAGCGCTCATTTTGAACGTTACGGCTAAACTATAGATTGGGAACACCGTCTCCTGTGCTAGCGCCCATTTTGAACGTTACGGCTAAACTATAGAGATTGGACATCCACCGTATTCACTCCATACAAACTTTAAAAGTTCTCTAAGCCATACATTACTCACAGATAGGGGATTTAAATCTTTATAATACTCGTCTATGCGATAAAAACACATAAATTATGTTATTGATCATCTTTCGATGCCTTTCTTAGTTTTGTACCACTGAATTCGTCCACAGAGCAAAAACCAACAACGGTTAAAAAAATTAAACACAGGATTTCAGATTTCTAGAAGGCCACATAAAAGGATGATTTCAGAATCTCTAATAACAAAAAGGTTCACACGTAACTCCGTTTTCGAGAGAGCAGCTCAAACGTGTGGTGCCCAGGTGGTTTTGAATACTCCAATGACATAGAGGTAATGACTCCATTGAGCAAAAATAAAAATAATATTTTTTCTTCCACACACTCCAACAGCAGAGACACACACACACACACTTCATTTTAAAGAATCAACAATATAGCCATGAAATCTATATCTATGATGTTGTTCTTTCCTAAAGGGTTAGAAAAGTGTTTAAAGCTTCCAGTTGAAGGCGAAGCCTTAGAAACACAGTGGCTCAGGGAGAGCAGAGAGAGACAGAGGAAACCTCGCTACATCCAACACGTCAAACTCAAACAGGAGAAGAACTGCCAACTAAAAATCGCCATCGAAATGAACAAATTTCACCAAAAAAGTAAAAAGGAAAGATTGCTACTGCACCCCCATACTGTCTCTGCGTGGTAGCACGTAAAACTGTCAGACGATATTCTTTGGGCCCGTGCACAATATGGCCTATATAGTGCTGACGTCGGACGCCAAGCACCAAAACAAACACACGAGTAAAACAATATGTACAGATACGCGTTTTGTTGTAGTTGTTGTTGTACTTTTATTGGCGAAAAGTTGGCAGTTGGTTTGCAGCCGGAATCAACACAATTACATGCCGTTAAATTCCTTGGTATCGGCGCCATGCATGAAGTAGTGAGCGGCCAGACAAACAAAGGTCAAACAACCAATAAACAGCGACTGAGTCTGGAGCAAGCACGTACTGTTACCAACTGACCAACGAAACCGTCGGTTAACTGTCGGACTCTCAAAGTGGGGGCTCTATGTAGGGTCTAGGATGGGGGTAGAGAGAGGTAGGGAGGAGGGAAAGGAGAGGAGGAAGGGAAGGAGAGAAAGAGGGAATGGGAGAGAAAGAGAGGGAAAGAGATAGATAGTGACAGGAAGACACACACACACACACACGCAAACAGAAGAGAGAAAGAGTTGAGTTTGTTTCTACGGCACGTCAGCACAGTAACGGCTTAATTAAGAGAAGGAAAGAGAGAGTGAAATAGTTAGGGAAAAATAGGCTTGAGAGAGACTGAGATAGAGAGAGATAGAGAGAGAGAGTGACTGAGATAGAGAGAGAGAGAGAGAGAGAGATAGAGAGAGAGAGAGAGATAGAGAGACAATGTGAGTGCATTGAGCACAGTAACATTTACATGGCTCTGATACCATGAATATTTTAGCCTTTAACGGACCAGGCCTCACAATGGACACAATTGAAAAACAATTATCTCAACAGGCTCAAAGATAGAATACGTAGGCATGTACATGCACACAGATAGATTGAGCTTCATGGAAAAGGGTTAAACGCGTTTAATAAGACAATGAAGAGGTCGCAAAGGACGGCGCGGTAGCTCTGGGATAGAACATCGGCTTTCGGCGCAGGAGGTCCCTGGTTCGAGCCCCGCTCTAGCGACTTCGCTCTCTACTGGTTCGTTCGGTGTACATTTAATGTGAGCGGCTGAGACAGATTCATGGTATCCCCGCACTGTCGCAGCACGTTAACTTTTCAGACATTAGTCTTGTGGCTCGTCTACAATATAATCTATATCAATGAAGAATGTTGCAAAGGACGGCGCGGTAGCTCTGGGATAGAACATCGGCTTTCGGCGCAGGAGGTCCCTGGTTCGAGCCCCGCTCTAGCGACTTCGCTCTCTACTGGTTCGTTCGGTGTACATTTAATGTGAGCGGCTGAGACAGATTCATGGTATCCCCGCACTGTCGCAGCACGTTAACTTTTCAGACATTAGTCTTGTGGCTCGTCTACAATATAATCTATATAGTGCTGACATAGGACGCTAATCAACATCAAACACACCGCTATTGAAAGGTCTGAAAAGTTGGGAGGACAAGAACCTCGACTACAGAGGAGGACAATGTACCTCTAGCTACAGATGAGCAAGGCTGTACGAACCATACAATCTGTGGTACGAACAGTACATAATGGTCTCCACACACGACAAAATGCAGATCGCACATATAAAAATTTATGAAGATTGGCCAATTAAGGTAAAACAACTGAAACAGATGGAAGTCCCAAACAGCTGACACACAGACCAGATTATCTACCCAATGTCCGCGTAGATTGTGTAGAGCGGTCAGCTGGGACCATTTGTCTTTCCTTCCAGTCGCCACCAGGCTGAATTTCTAAATCTGGTGGGCCGGCTGTGACTATATATATATATAGCATGATTCGTTTGTGAGTTTTACACCGACACGTCTCGCGTCAAGTGGAATTGAAGATTTTAGCGCACACTGGAATTTCTCTCTCTCTCTCTCTCTCTCTCATTTGTGTCTCGTTTCAGTTTGTCCACACACGACAAAATGCAGATCGCACATATAAAAATTTATGAAGATTGGCCAATTAAGGTAAAACAACTGAAACAGATGGAAGTGCCAAACAGCTGACACACAGACCAGATTATCTGCCCAATGTCCGCGTAGATTGTGTAGAGCGGTCAGCTGGGACCATTTGTCTTTCCTTCCAGTCGCCACCAGGCTGAATTTCTAAATCTGGTGGGCCGGCTGTGACTATATATATATAGCATGATTCGTTTGTGAGTTTTACACCGACACGTCTCGCGTCAAGTGGAATTGAAGATTTTAGCGCACACTGGAATTCTCCTTTTACTTTCACTCGAACTGTCTGTCAATCCGTCTATATGTCTGTCTGTCTGTCTGTCTGTCTGTCTGTCTGTCTGTCTGTCTGTCTGTCTGTCTGTCTGTCTGTCTGTCTGTC
>RQTK01000014.1:1046186-1063686 GCA_003991915.1 Elysia chlorotica
AAGAAGAAGAAGAAGAAGAAGACGAAGAAGAAGAAGAAAAAGAAGAAGAAGAAGAAGAAGAAGAAGAAGAAGAAGCACGTCTGGCCCAAGCACTTGTCGTGACGTAGGGAGGTAAGTACAACGTTCTACTAAGCTTACGACTCGTCTTAAGATATGAAAATAAGGAAGGCTTACGACAAGTTGTAAGATTCCGAGACATTGTACTTACGAGTTACGACCCCCTAGTACTTCATTATGCTGGCCTGTATCGTTAGTGTTGAGACGTCATCAATCTTAACGTTACAGAGGCCGGAGTGGTTGTAGTAACAGAAGCTTTGCGCTAGGGCGGTACACGGTGAAAACCAAGACCATAGATACATAGGTTGTTGTTGAAATGTTGACTTGGTTTAACGTCCAGCATCAGCACTATATAGGCTATATTGTGAACAGATCCCAAGACTGACGTCTGACAATTTTATGAGCTGCCACACACGAGACAGGGCGGGGACACCATGACTCCTGTCGATGTCTCAACCGGTCACATTAGACTGAAACCGATTCAAACAGTAGGGAGCGCAAACGCCATGGCTCGAACCTGCACCTTTTGCGTAGGAAGGCGATGTTCTACCCAATGACCACCGCGTCCCCCAGGTACATAGGTGCATGTATTAGAATCCGAGCCGCTGTCCAATGACAGCTCTATACTAAACTAACGTGGCCAATCAGCGATCAGAAAACAACATGCTGTAAAGTCACCATTACGTGATCCGTGATCGGTGTGCGGACCAGGCACACAGACAATGGTACAACAGTTAGGTATCAAAGCCTGTCCGTCACAGAGGTTACACCCCCGCATTCCTCTTCCACACTAAGCACCGTGACAGAGGTTACACCCCCGCATTCCTCTTCCATACTAAGCATATACCGGCAGGCAGAGTAGCCCTAGAGTAGAACATTCGCTTTCTACGCAGGAGGTCCGTGGTTCGAGCCCCTCGCTGGTGACTTCGCACGTTGGTTTGGTCGGTGACAGGGTAATGTGAGCAGCTAGGACAGAGCCTGTACACAAAACTAGCTTTACCACACATGTACGAAGGAATCACAATAATATCATTTTCTTTTCAAGTTTAGGGGGAAAAAAGTAAAACAACTAAGAGACTGCGCAGAAAATAAAGTTTTAGCCGTGTTGCTTACAAAATTTAGCACTATTACGTTGTGGTAGAGAGAAGCCAACATGGTTAGATTTGTATTACTTGAAAAGCAGACAGGGCGTCACTTTAACACAGGTTATTATGGGATGTTACGGTCTTACTCACCCGAACTTAAAGCGAACACAGATAGAATACATTGCATGTTTCCACTCCATATGATGTTCTCGTAGCAAGAAGCTGACATGATAACTTGGAGAGCAGACGGGCCGTACCTTTCACACAGGTAAGTCTACGATGTAATGTAACGTTCTTGTTTCTCCTATCCAGGTAAGCACTGCGTGTTCTGGGTAGATTTCTGAGATCACGTACATCCAACACCAGCGGCAACTGTGATTCTGATACAGGCTCACAGCAACACGGGTAATGCTGTTGCCTTATAGAATCTTTCTGTCTTTCTATCTCTCTCTTTCTATGTCTCTCTGTGTCTCTCTCTATGTCTCTCTGTCTCTTTGTCTCTCTGTCTCTTTGTCTTTCTTTCTTTCTTTATCTCTCTCGTCTCTAACTCTCTCTGTATCCATCTCTCTAGCTCTCTTTCTGTATGTCTTTCTCTCTCTTGCTCTCTCCCTCTCCCTCTCTCTCTCCCTCTTACTCTCTTTCTCTTCCTCTTTCTCTCTCTCTCACTCTCTCTCCTTCTTACTCTCTCTCTCACTCTCACTCCCACTTTCTCTCTCCCTCCCTCCCTCTCTCTCTCTCTTTCTCTCTCTCCCTCTCTCTCTCACTCTCTCTCTCCCTCTTTCTCTCTCTCACTCTCTCCCCCACTATCTCTCTCTCCCACTTTCTCTCTCCCTCTCCCTCTCCCCTTCTCTCTCTCACTCTCTCTCTCCCACTTTCTTTCTCCCTCTCCCTCTCTCTCTCTCTCTCTCTCTCTCTCTCTCTCTCTCTCTCTCTAGGAACGTGAGTATCACACCCACAGATGCCGAGAATGCGGAGATGCGAGAGACCTGGCACGATTTGTATTATGAGTCCACACCCTCTGGAATGCTCCGAATGCTCCATATAAACTGCATCTACTAGGCCTAGATCTAGAAACTAGAGGGCTGCAACTACAACGTCGTGGTAGCTTACACCTTGGCGTAAGCTTTCATATTTACATACCTTAAGACGAGTCGTAAGCTTACCATAACGTTGTACTTACGGCCCTAGATCTAGATGTAGAGGAGCCATCAGTCACGAGAACAGAACTCTCGGTGGACATTGGATTGCTAGAAGCGGCGGGCAGCACGTGCCGTTCTTCACATCTTTCTTCAGAAGAAGTTAATGGCAAGGCACGGCTAGTACTGAGGAGTTGGGATTCGTTCTGGGTTATGAACTGTACATCCACTGCGTTAGACTCCAAGACTATTGTACTGATTTTGTTGACTTGGATAGAAAACTAGAATCCAATACGAATTTTACTTAGTTTCTTGATGGTGTTAAATCCCACACTGTGCAACATACAGACACATCTTGGCACCCTTGGTATAGTCTAGTTGTCGATGATGGACTTCAACAAATCATCAACTCAAATCAAACAGTAAGAAAACAAGAACAACAAAAACAACAACAACGATGACGATGACGACGACGACGCACAGGAGATGTGGTGGACCAACAGTTACGGTAGAGCGTACAGCCTCTCATCGGAAGGTTGAAGTCCCTGGTACACCGCCCTTGGCTCCAGTCATGGAACATGATCTCTCGTGAGATCCAAAATCCGTTACACAGGGAGAACGCTTTTCTTCTCCATCCATATTACAACAAGTTGGGTTCCTGCCAGTATAATGTAACCGACTCAAACATAAGTCCAGATCTCCCTGCATTGCCTCGTGTGTGGCAGGACAAATTAATAGTATTATCAGACGATATTGTTGGGGCGCATCCACAGTATAGCTAAGACAGTTCCGACGTTAGACGTTAAGCAACCAACTCAACTTACTTTCCCCCAAACGCTATCCTCGTTAAACAATTTGATTAGTACACATGCCCGCATCATGGTTTTGTGTGCCAACTTTCTCAGAAGGCTAGAAGACAGTATGCCTAGTTTAATTGTGTTTACCCCAATACCTGAACGCGGTACAGTCGGTTTGTGTTTGGGTATCTATAGCTATGCCTTGGTCACGTGTTGAGGCTCATGAATCCACAGGTGTAGAAGTGTGAACTGCCGACCCTACATAACATTATCAGAGTGTACTTTCTAGCCCAAAACATTATTGGAATTTGTGGAACTACGCTTTTCTTTTGGCTTAACGTTATCGGCTGTGTGGGAGTGAGGGTCTAAGTCCCAGACGAGGTGCACGAGTGGAGGACTGCAGTCGTAAGTACAACGTTGAAGTAAGCCTACGCCTCGTCTTAAGACTACCGAATAAGAAGGCTTTGGACGAGTTGTAAGCTACCGAGACGTTGTACTTACGACCCCCAGCTATTGGGGTCCCCCCATACTCCAGAGTTTACCACCCCCAGCTATTGGGGTCCCCCCATACTCCAGAGTTTCCAACCTTGAGACAAAAAGCGTATAAAGGTATAGGTATTGCCACGCTGTTGTATTGCGTTATGAATCCATCTAGATGGTTGGGCGAGTTGGAAGATCTGCCATGTCACAGAAGGAAGAACGTCACCGCGAGAGGCAGGTCAAACACTACCGCCGCCAGATCTAACCCAGGAAGAACGTCACCGCGAGAGGCGGGTCAAACACTACCGCCGCCAGATCTAACCCAGGAGTACAGAGCAAACATGAGCACCAATGTCTGGAAAAGCTCGGTTGATGTTTGAACACCTTTTCAGGCTTAGACAGTAGACACCCCGGCATCTCTGCAATTCCATTACATTGAAAGCGTAAAACATACCAAAAAAGGCAGTACCAGAACTCAATGTTGTTGACTTTAGGGAACAGATGATTGTCACTGTTAGAGTCAGGCAGACTGAAGAGATATTAAGCTGATGATGTTGAACTAGTGATAGCGTCTTTGATGCATTGCTGGATATAATTAAAGTTTTCTCTGTCTCTATTCTGTGTCTGGTAACCATTCAGTCCCTCCCTCCCCCTCTCTCTATCTCTTTCCCCCCTCTATCTCTTTACCTCTCTCTTTCTATCGTTTTCTGTTTTGATGTGTCATGGTTTTCAAACTAAAGCGGTCACGAGACTTAAACTAATGAACATCGATAATGTAACTGTGTGTGTGGAGAGAGAGAGAGAGAGAGAGAGAGAGAGAGAGAGAGGGAGAGAGAATGAGAGAGAGGGGGAGAGAGAGAAAGAGAGAAAGAGAGAGACAGAGAGAGAGAGAAAAAGAGAGATAGTGAGAGAGAAAAAGAAAGTGAAAGAGACAGGGAGATATATGGCACACAGAGACCAGATCAGAGGAAGGAGAGGTGAGGAGAGGTGAGGAGAGGAGAGGAGAGGGAAGGACAGGTGAGGTGAGGTGGGCAGAAGGAACCCCCACCTGGAGACCAAACTACCAAACTGTAATGGACACACCTGGCCCAGCTGGTTTACTGACCACACAGACTGGGTGTGGCGCCTGGGCACGAGTGGGCAGATGGACAGAGAGTGGGAGGGATAGAGAGAGAGAGGGGGAGAGTGGGGGGGGGATAGACAGAGAGTGAGAGGGATAGAGAGAGAGAGGGAGAGTGGGAGGGATAGAGAGAGAGAGAGGGAGAGTGGGAGGGATAGAGAGAGAGAGGGAGAGTGAGAAAAGGGGTGTGAAGGGGTGAAGACAGGAGAATGGGATATGTGTGATGGAAAGAAGAACATGGGATGAATAATAGAGAATGAAATGGAGGAATATAGAAAAGGACAGGCAGCGGTTTTGACAGGTAGCTGGGTATAGACTGGGATTGAGAGAGAGAGAGAGAGAGAGAGAGAGAGAGAGAGAGTGTGATCTTGAGCGACCAAGAGATGATTAGATAAAGATACAGAGAGAGAGGTTAAGCAAAATAGACAGAGAAGGGAAGATAGGGAACGAGTGAGAGTGAAAGAGAGAGAGAGAGAGAGAGAGAGAGAGAGAGAGAGAGAGAGAGAGAGAGAGAGATGAGATCAAGAAAGATGTAGTACATTAAGTCGCACCACAGGTAGTCTTGGCAATGTAAAAATGAGAACATGAAACGCAATATCCAGTAGATACATGTATTATACAATCTCACTAAAACAAAAAGCTTGAGTGATGAGCGAAGAAATCGTGTCTGGTTCTGAATAGACACAGTCTGAATAATACATTGTGCTGAGCAAATAGGGAGAGAGACGGGTCTAATATGACCCACACTGTTGTATCAAGGTGAGATGGAGAAATGTTGGCACGGAGAAGGTCTGAAATGTCACGGAAAAAAGGTATGAAGGTAAGAAAGGTAAAAAGACAAGACAGAGAAGAGGGATGAGGTACGCCAGATGAAGGGTTACGTGTGACTACAGAAATAAGTGGGAAACAAAAAAACAACAACAGGTATTTGGAAAATCAGGAAATGAAAAAATAAAATTTGAAATCGAAATAGTTTTTTTTCTAGCAAAGAGAAAGAGAGGCATAGACATAGGCTTACTGATGGGCAGAGAAAGAGATGGGAGAGAGGGAAGCAGAAAAAGCGACATATATGGAGAAAGAAGAAAGAAAAGAGAGAGAGAGAGAGAGAGAGAGAGAGAGAGAGAGAGAGAGAGAGAGAGAGATGGATTTTGAGAAAACGAGAAGCTTGCACAACGAAAAGAAAAGACAAACAAAAATCTGCTTGCAGCACGCGACATCAGCGTAAACACTCGTCCACGGTTTTGTTTTGTTTTAAAAGTTAAACTATGTTAATCGGGCAATACTGCATTAGGGGAGGGTGGATATCAGATAAACAGATGGAGATGCTGAGGAGTTAAAGAGGAGGAGGAGAGGGAGGATAAGGAGGGAGGAAGAGAAGGAATAAGAACTGCACATGTTTGGGCGGATAAGACAGACTATAACATTACCAGTCTCTTCACAAAATTAAACCAACGGTTAGTTAACTTTTTTAACGCGGTAATCAGTGACTTTGTCACCTGTGTGGATCAAAGAAAGAGAAACTGCCCGAAACAAAGTTGACGTTACTTAACTTCCTCAGTCGCCCCACGTCTAAAGTTTTTTACTCTAAACACGACTTTGCTGGAAAATCGAACCCGCTCAGCGAATTCAAAACAGGTTTGACTTGAAACTTCGTGGTTATTTAACTTAATACAGGCTGAGAATTAAGAGTGTAAGTTCCTGCCCGTGCCAGTAAATCTCAAGGCCAGACCCTGCCCAAACCCAGTAACGTGAACAATTAAAATAGTTAAAACCTGCCGCTGCAGTTAATGGCGGTGTTTCACATAATTAAATATTATGAGTGCCTGGGTAATTATTTTTAAGCGTCCAGCGATAGAGACAGGGTCATTTTGGCAAAAATAAATATGACGCTCATTATTGTAACAGAAGTCATAACTATCATTTCGATGAGCACGCTTTAACCAGCCATTTAATTTTTAATGTTACGAAAGTAAGAAAGTACTATGTTCCTCTTTATCGACTTCAAAGGTGAAATGTTTACATTACTGTACTTTTTTCTATAATATTATTGCCAATTTAATTTTCAATTTGGTTGAATGGTTGTTAAAATGATAACAACAAAATTGTAAGTATACGTGTGGTGTCTATGAGAAAACAAGATAGCAACAAAAACAACAACAACAATTGATTGTTGAGTTGTCGAGTTGGTTTAACGTCCAACATCAGCACTATATATTATGAAAAAAAGATAACAACAACAACAACAACAACAACAACAACAACAACAACAACAACAACGACAACGACAGCTACAACAACAGGAAACAGGGTCTGGTTGTTATGACACGAATAGAACTCATCAAAGCCTGGCATCAAAAACCTGGTTGTCATCACAGCTTCCAACCTAGCATGAAATTAAACTGAACGATAAATCGAGGCAAAAGAATGTGAGAAATGAGGACAAACATACCCCCTCTTTAGTCAGGTTGGCAGTTCTGTTTACTGTAGCTTCCCGCACGGAGGTCTATATCAACTAAACATCAATTAGAAAACAAAGAACGACTTATAAACAAAGAAAGTTTATCAGAGACATGAAACCTCTACCACTAAAAAAACGGAGTAAATGTCCATGTATTTTTATTGCTTGTGGCTAAGATTAATGTACAAAACCTTACGGATTGTGTAAGTTGTTTCAGAATAAAAAGGCTATGTCTAGTCAGAAAATTGGTGTTGTGGGAAAAATGGTCAAATATTAGTGGAGAGGTCTTGATTAAAATTACATCTATATGTCATGTTAATGTTACACACACGGGCGCTATTAGATAAGCCTTCATAAAGATTACAATTATATATGTAAGACACTCGCATCAGACTCTCAAGTCCTCATCACCAGTTTCTTAGGGTTAATAATAATAATAATGTATACAGTACCCGGGTACTCTATCATGAATAATGATATAAACCAGGCTTGATTTATGCGACAGCTCCAGACCACTGGCAGAATCATATTTACAGTAGAGGTTTTGCGGTTACGGAATTCCATCCGATAACGAGGACGCTAGGCGAGTACATCTACATGGGCGTCCATCCTAGATTTAGAGCAGCCAATTGATTATTAAGTTGTTAAGTTGGTTCAACGTCCAACATCAGCACAATAATTGTAGGCTATATTGTGGACGGGCCCCAAGACTGACGTCTGGCAATTTTATGTGCTGCCATACACGAGACAGAGATATCATGACTCCTATCTCAGCCGCTCACATTAAACTTAAAGGATATAAATGTACTGCCAACCCCATCATTAAAAATAGACGGACTCCAGAAAAAAAAGGTGCAGACAAAACGTTTGGAATTCCTGGCTACCTTTGACACTAAGCAACCTACCTGACTCCAAATATATCCGAGCGAAGGAAAAACTTAAATCCGGGCCGGAGAAGAAAACCGAAAACCGAAAATGGAGAGCGTGTAGATTCTAGAATCCGTGTAGAATTCCTATAGGATGGAACCACTGTCCGAGTATAGATCTATATATATTTATATCCGGTATCCCAGGATCCTCTGGGCCTCAGTGAATGAGCGGTTCTCTCGTCCCGAACAGCTAGGACTGTGGATGCTTATGTTGCCCCAAACCAGAAGTGCCGAGCTAGCGAAGCCTGGCTAATAAAGATGGAGTGGAGATAGGCAAAGATCTAGATTCTAGCGAGAAAGAGACGCCCACAGAACTAAGGGGCGAAATCCTGCAAGTTTCCGGGCTTTTCCGTTGTACACAGGTGGTGCGCACTTCTTAGACTCACGGTCGGTCCCGGTACAACTACTCAGTTCCCCTTCTTGCACAGACTCTCACAGATCTAAAGTAATCCTTCCTTTTGTTGGAGTCTTCAAAAGCGAAATACAGAGCTAGAAAACATGATACAACTAACTAATCCACTCCGCATGTTAATATTTCCGAGTAGATCTGAAACTTGAAGGTATTTGTTCCAGGTGAAATTATTGGCGAAGAGCAACAAGCTAGCTACAACAACGGTTTCGGAGCATAGCATCTAAACCTAGATGTAGACCCCGGTTCGAAAGTGGGAGCACTGGCAGAAAGGGGAAGGGAGCACTGTTGGGCTTACACATCCATCTAGCTCACGGAGTAGCGCCGGATTCCGGGCTGAGATTGGCTGAAAATCCACCGGTGTAGCGTCTAGACCTAAATTCTGGATCTACCGTACAGGCTACAACAGCAGGCCCGCAAGATGCGCTAGGAAAACCGAGTGAGTGAAGGTAGAGTCTAGTCTAGTCCCCCCCCCCCCCCCACACACACACACCGCCGTTACTCACCACTAGATCTAGATCTACCTGGCCTAGGTACATATATCCCCACTTCTCACTGGCTGTAGTGAACCCCTGCCTATGTTTAAACCCCCGACCCCTGGAACTGGAAGGAAAGACGGCTAGGTAGGCAAGGCACAGTCACACAGGTAGGAAGGAAAACGGTCAAAAAGCACACAGGCCGAGATTTCACTACCAGTGCGTAGATTCTAGATCTAAGGCTGTAAGGTACTTGTCGCAAGCGTTCTTATTCTTATATCTTAGGACGTGTCTTAGAACTTACCACAACGTTGTACTTACGATCCACAGATTCAAAATCTCGGCATCCCCCCCCCCCCCCTTTTCTCCAGAGGCGAGGGACTATGGTAAGTGTCTGAAGGCAGTATGGATTTCGTTTTTTTTTTCGCTACCTACAATTATATATACCATTTCTAGGTGTACACTACGGAAAGAGGCCAAGCATCTATGGAGTTTGAAAGGGGGAAAGGGATGGAAATGGAGGAGGAGGAATGCATGCAAGATGTTTCACTGTAACGCTCAGAGGAAATAACTATAAGCATCTAAGCACCAGCGAGTACAGAACTAAGCATGGAAAACTGACTGTCGGAAAAAAATATAGAGAGGCATATAAAACAGACAATGAGTGTGAGGGAGTGTGGGGGGGGGGGGAGAGAAAAGAGAGATAGGCAGAGAGGTCTACAGAGAGAGACAGACACACAGACAGTGAGAGACACAGACAGATGAACAAACAGGCAGAGACAGAGCAAGAGAGAGAGAGAGACAGACAGACAGAGCAAGAGAGAGAGAGAGAGAGAGAGAGAGAGAGAGACAGAGCAAGAGAGAGAGACAGACAGAGACACAGAGAGAGAGAGAGAGAGAGAGAGAGAGAGAGAGAGAGAGAGAGAGAGCGCAAATCTGTTATTGTTATTTTCCCGCTAGTGCTATTGTGTTTTGGCATGCCAGCAACAAACGCGATGCGGAAAGATAAAAACTACAAAAACTACCAAACCTGCAAGCCTGGATGGTAGACCCTGCTCTGGTCTCTGCTAAATATCACGAAGCAACGTGAGCTCCTCTCCAACTGACGAAACGTTTACCAGGCTTTTCTGAAGTCGTCCTTCATCACTTTTTATTCCAGAAGCAAAAAAAAAATAACTATTTTTAGAAAAACCCAACACCCGATGATTAAAATATCACAGAAAAAACGCAACAATGTACAATCAATGCAACATACAATGTACAATCATGCAACATACACTGTACAATCATGCAACATACACTGTACAATCATGCAACATACACTGTACAATCATGCAACATACAGCTCCAAAATTGTAACCCCAGGATGCTTTGATTTTGAAACAAGACAACATTTCCAATCTACACAAACCACCGACCTCCTCCAGCGCGATGTTTGACAGTACAATGCCAAAAATAAAACCCGTGTTTGTTTTATAGTATAAAAACTGGGGGTGAAAATATTTGATGGCAACCAGCTGAATCCAGGACGCATGCGCACATGATGCCAGGAGTCACCGCCGGTTTCAACAGCCAGATAACATGGACCAGGGCTCGCCAGCTATTTCATCTTTGGGAACCGTTCCAACATTTCCCATCTCACTCTCCGATTCTCAGCGCTACAGACACAGGTAGTTGTGGAGTCGAGTTAGATCTAGATCCACGTTATGTACATTCTTTTGCCGATCTGGACCCGGGCACATACGGGTTAGGGATCCTCATAAAGTTTTATGATATTATTAGTTTTGCTGTAGTTGTTGTTGTTGTTGTTGTTGTTGTTGTTGTTGTTGTTGTTGTTGTTGTTGTTGTTGTTGTTGTTATTGTTGTTTTTTATTGTTGTTGTTGTTGTTGTTGTTGTTGTTGTTGTTGTTGTTGTTATTATTATTATTATTATTATTATTATTATTAATATTGTTGTTGCTGTTTTTGTTGTTGATGTTGTTGTTGTCACTATTCTCATAATCATTAATTTACCACTATGAACCAGTTTAGGATTGTATGATCGTTTGGTTTGTTGTTGTTTTCTTTTTAGTCCGTCGTTTGAGCATTGAGTCGAAGAAAAATGTTTTGAACTATAAAGGCAAAAACGAGTCATGTGGCTTTCAGAACATTTAGAGATCCCGTCGAAAAAAATCCCCCCAAAAATGGCCGTTCAAAGAGTCCAGAAAAATACACAAAGTAATAATACAGTAGTAAAAAAATCTACTGTCTTGTCATGTCAACTTCTTTGAATTTGATATAATATCTTCCAGCTTTCTGGAAGATGGTGGCAGCCAAAGATTGAGTGAGAGAGAGCGACAGACAGAAAAAAGAGAGATAGAGAGAAAGAAAAGAGCGATAGATCTGAACAGGTGAACTTTACATGAGGTAGATAGTCAGGCTGGGCTGAGTACACGGGGTGTGGAGCGGCGAAGCAAGGACAAGCGCTTAGCCCTGCAGCACTCAGCCTAGATCTATTCAGAAAAAAATGAAATACGGTGATGAATTATGTAATATTTAAACGATGAGAAACTAAATTGAAATGTAGCAAAATATCCTACACGTGACGGTAGTGTTTGGTCTGTGTAAACGATGACCAAACTAAATTAAAGCGGCGCAAATACCTCATTGTTGACAGTGGGTGCCTAACAAAAAATACGCGTCAGAAAAATTAAGAACCGTCTTGAAATTTTTAATCGATCTGTGTCTAAAGTTTCTCCGTATAATTTTAATCGGTTTATTAAAAAGACTTGATGTTTATGATGCATGATTGCCATTTGTAACTGTATTGAAAACCACTTTCAAAATTATCTTATCTGTTTCTTCATATAATTAAGCACATGGCAAAGCTTACTAGCGGAGTTTCGGCGGACTTCTGTGGTGCGTCTCCTTCCCAACTACGCAAATTAGTACGCCCGCACGCAAACACGAGAAAGCTGTGATTGGGACGATGCTACTAAGTCACTTACAGTCGGTAGATTATTATAGTATTCAAATTTATAGACACAAAAAAACTGGTTGTTTTTATAAACAATTGTGGTGTTGCGGTGAGTGAAACATATAAAATTTACTAAAGAATGATGAGGAAAAATAGAGAAAATTCAGGGCACAAAACGTGCTTAACAAGCAAGCCTGCTCAAGTAGGAAAAATCTTTACCTGTCATAATAATGACTATGTACAGAGACAGCAGTGTCTAAGATTACTCAGCACAGATCAAGTCTACAAACAGACAGGTTTTAACATGAGTGGGATTGATCCAGAATCATCCAACGTAGTTTAAAGACATGGGGTAGAATGCACAAGCAAGACGTAGTTTACGAATAACTTATTTTGCGAAATCCTTTCTTCAAAACCCAACGCGTTGACGTACTATGCCATCGACAAAAAACAACAACAACACCAGCAAAACATGTCAAATAGTGAAAAGGTGTTACTCTGCGTAGGACCTTCGTTCATGACGCAATGGCTAAAAGATCATTTTGCAGTGTTAGTCAAAACGACTCCAAAATGACTCAATACGTTAGCCATGAGGAAAGGATGGAAAACAGAAAACAGAATACCCTGTCCAGTACAATAGTACCTCGGTACGCTCGAGCGATATAAGAAGTTTAATCAAGTTAACTTAAGCTACCAAAGAAAGCATCATAATCATCACCATTATTATGAACAATAGAAATATGTAAACAACAACAGCACCACTAGCACCAGCAGTAGCAACGACAATGGAAACGGTTCATAAAAAAACTATTAGCAAAAGATAATCCTAAAGAACCACTTCTTTATACCCCCCCCCCCACCCCCGCCCCCAGAACGGCTACAGTTAGCTAAGCTAGCATGGGTAATATTGGAAAACCAAGAGAGTCGGTAGTAAGTAAGGTTACATAAGCCGGCCATCTTGGAAGTCGAGCGGAAGTGATAAGTCGGCGCTAGGATTTCTGGGAGACTAGACTTCCCTATGTAGACGTAACAACCAATCAGGTCTTATTATTTCCGCCTACAGGACTTCCGTTACCAGCTCTTTAGTTTTCCATGTCGTTCTGTTTCGTTCTGTTGAGGATCAATTCCATTCATTGGCTAGCTAGGCAGGTCACCCTCTATATTTATTTAGTGATCTCGAAAAAGAAAACAAAATATTTATAGTCGCGTAATTAAAATATGTTCGCATATTTTACAGTAAGTCTAATTTTTTTCTTGTAACGGCATCATATCTCCTGAGTTTAGTTTAGAAATATTCCTTGATGAAACCTCCATCAAAACTAGAATTGGATATTTTCTGGTGTTGAGATTGTTACATGTTGCGAAGACAAGGTGTAAAGAGTACCCTTGGACAAAAAGCTTTTGTTTGTTGTAACGTAATAACATCTGGTAGTTGGAAGACAACAAAAAGGTCACTTCACAAGTTCTAAGAAATGCACGTAAAATCACTTACTATCATCAGTGGTAAGAATTCAAACGTATCAACGAGATAGTTTCGGCTGTTGCATTTTAATTGTTTCAATAAAATAAAATACGTTTGCTCATATTTAAATAATTCTTCCCAAATTATCCTTTAAAGAATGCATTTTCCTACGGGATGGTTACTGTTTATATTTTCTGGAACGTAGAAAGTGCTTTGGAATGTCTTTTGAATCTATAATCATCATCCAGATAAAACAAGCTAAAGATAAAGATAGAACAAAATGGATGAGAGATAGTCTGGGAGAGAGAGAGGGGGGGGAAGAGAGAGAGAGAGAGGGGGGGAGAGAGAGAGAGAGAGAGAGAGAGAGAGAGAGAGGGGGGGAAGAGAGAGAGAGAGAAGAGAGAGATGTGAGATAGACCAAAAGTACAGATAGAGTTAGAGAGGCAGGTAAAGCTGAAGGTAGGTACTGGGTGAGCTGGAATATGTCAGACTTGACCTCCCGCCATCTTTCTCCTCCCCCTCCCCCGCACACGAGCTAGGCACGCGCATTCCTGGAATACGACTCATCATCTGGTGCCGGGAGAGAGAGAGAGAGAGAGAGAGAGAGAGAGAGAGTGTGAGAGAGAGCGACAGACAGAAAAAAGAGAGATAGAGAGAAAGAAAAGAGCGATAGATCTGAACAGGTGAACTTTACATGAGGTAGATAGTCAGGCTGGGCTGAGTACAGGGGGTGGGGAGCGTTGAAGTAAGGACAAACGCTTAGCCCTGCAGCACTTAGACTAGATCTAGTCAGAAAAAAATGAAATACTGTGATGAATTATGTAATATTTAAACGATGAGAAAATAAATTGAAATGTAGCAAAATATCCTACACGTGACGGTAGTGTTTGATCTGTGTAAACGATGACCAAACTAAATTGAAGTGGCGAAAATACCCCATTTTTGACAGCGGGTGTCTAACGAAAAATACGCGTCAGAAAAATTAAGAACCGTCTTGAAATTTTTAATCGATCTGTGTCTAAAGTTTCTCCGTATAATTTTAATCGGTTTATTAAAAAGACTTGATGTTTATGATGCATGATTGCCATTTGTAACTGTATTGAAAACCACTTTCAAAATTATCTTATCTGTTTCTTCATATAATTAAGCACATGGCAAAGCTTACTAGCGGAGTTTCGGCGGACTTCTGTGGTGCGTCTCCTTCCCAACTACGCAAATTCGGACACACAAATTACGCGTCTCATTTCTCAACAACGCAAATTCGGACACACAAATTACGCGTCTCATTTCTCAACTACGCAAATTCGGACACACAAATTACGCGTCTCATTTCTCAACTACGCAAATTCGGACACACAAATTACGCGTCTCATTTCTCAACTACGCAAATTCGGACACACAAATTACGCGTCTCATTTCTCAACTACGCAAATTCGGACACACAAATTACGCGTCTCCTTCCCAACTACGCAAATTCGGACACACAAATTACGCGTCTCATTTCTCAACTACGCAAATTCGGACACAAAAACAACGCTTCAACATCTACCAAAAAATACGCACCATTCCGTCTATCACTCATGAATCAAACTTAACAGTGGCGGCTCGTGCGTCAAAAAACAGGTGGGGCAAAAAGGCAGTTTCACTATAAAAAATAAAAAAAATTAATCTAATTCCGCGACTTGATTACAGAAAAAAAAATATTATAAGTTGTCTTCAACAACAACACCGTTAACAAAATAATAATAATAAAAAAATTATTTTAGTTGATGTTTAAAAAGCCGAAGTAGACAAAATAAGTTATACCTTAGAAATACACGCAGTATTATTGAAAAACAATATTATATTTCTAAAGGCATCGAATATCGGAAAACAATTTAAAAAAATCTATTTTTTTAATCTTAGTATTTTTATTGCTATTTTACTGAACATTATATTTATTATTAATATATTTATAAATCTATTTTTAGATGTGCCCAGATGGTCGGGCTGACCAATATGAGTAACCAGTGGCAAAAGACCTCTCCCGTCAAGAGGCAGGGCGGAGCTTAAAAAGGTGAACGCCCTAAGTTCACCAACCGGTGACCACCGACCAAAACATGGCCGGTCCCCTAAGGGGTAAGTGGGGCTCGAACCGCGGACCTGTCGGTGACAAGTCAAAAACCACTCAAAGGTTCTAAACCACACGACCACCGGTGCTCCTTAGCTACAGGGTCGGTCTAACGGTCTTGTAGCTAGGAAGAAGGTGAGCTATTTTTATCGGAGGGTGACTTTGCTCACACAACACGAGCGTGTTGCAGAAAAATAACTACACAGTTGGGAGATTGAGAACATTACTGTGTTACAGTGTGAGTATTTTTGTCGGGTCCACTACCCCCAAACATTGAGAGGTGGGCACACCAAAAACAAACGGGAAATTCCGTAAAGCTGAAGCGGCTCACACCTACAGGTGGGACGGTCACCAGTCTGACTCACACTCCGAGTGAGTACTAACCTGTGGTGCTCTATGTTTAAGTCAAAGGTGCAAACTCAAGCCTCGTACTAACTGCGTATCAGGGTCTATAACATGGCTCGAGTTGAGCAATCTTTGGGTGAATCATACCGGGGTGTTTTTTGTTTCTTTTTTATTCTCTCAGTTCTACCAAAGACAATTTCAGACTCTGGTTATACCAGATAGGAACAGTGGTAAAGTAATAAAAGTTTTAGTCAAATATTTCCAATTTTGTTCGTTATGGGATAAGGCCTCACTTCTGGAACCCTAACCCTCCAATTGTCATAGTCATAGTCACATTATACTGACACAGATCCAACCAACATGAACCCCCCCCCCCAACCCAAAAACAAAAACAAAAACAACAACAAACAACAACAAAAAGAAAACGTGGGCTTATCGGAGATCGACCCCGCAACCTTCTGATTAGGAGCCACGCACTCTAACCTTGGACCACGTCATGCTCCATAGAAGAGAGTTACTCTTTGGATGATCCACCATATGCCTTGCGATAAACGACCCCACGGTAACGAGAACGGTAAGTAAGAGAATATGCACTGTCCAGTCATAGCTCTATCTTAGAACCGCCGAGCCAATGAGCGGTCAGAAAAAACCCACACTAGAGGGGTATGGTGACGTCATCTGTCATAGTCCGCAGACCGTGAAGTATTGTAGTTTGTAGTCTACGTGTTTCAAGGAAACTGAAACATACTGATTTAAAAAAAATTTTTTTTTTTAATCTGTGCCTTTAGGGTTGCTTGATTAAAGCACTGTCCATTCACCAGTTTGTTGAGTGCGCCCAAGGACATCTCAAAACATGAATGCAGCGGTTCTGGTTTCCCTTGTATCTATTCTCTCTGTAGATCTAGATCTAGGTTATTAGTGAAGTCTGTTAGTCTGTTGGCGTTAACAGGTCAACCAAGACCTGGCCTAACTTAACCTCGCCATTCCTGTCCCAGACCAGCATTACTGGATCTACTACATATAATACTAGTACAATTAATCTTCAACATTTGACTTTACTTACAAAAAAAAGGAAAATTAAATTATGTAATAAACTTGTTTGGCCCGTTGGGGGGATAACAATTAACATCAAAGGTGTTGGAGGGAAAGGTTGAGCGAATTTTACACTGACCTTGCGTGTACAAACAGGCAGACCGATTTACCTTAATTAGGGCCACACATTACATAAGACCACAGGGATGTGGAGGAAAAAATATGAAAGAGCCTTAAAGACAACGTTGATGACAAATGATACATTGATGATACATGATACAGGCGGGAGCTTTACAGATATATTCGTGTAACAGTTCGCAGGTTACACTCATGTGGTTTAGAAATTGTTTTGTTGTCGTAGTTGTTTTGTTTTGTTTTTGTTTTGCAAAGGAGAAAACAGTAAAACAAAAAAAACAGTGTTCTTAAAACAGTAAAAACATCCACTGTAACGCTGTAACTATTAAAGCAATTTGAAAACGGTTTTAAAATCAGTTGCGAGTGCTCTTGGCTGAAGACTTAATGGTTTGTGGTTCGAATCGCAACTAAAGTACCACCGCCTCCGAAAAGGATTCTTAAAGAGTTTGATAACAGGATACAAATCCGAGTTAAGGAAAGACAGGTAAGTGAATTTACACTGATGTCGAATCG
>RQTK01000014.1:1075160-1082660 GCA_003991915.1 Elysia chlorotica
TGATGATGATAGTGATGATGATGATGATGATGATGATGATGATGATGATGATGGTGATGATGATGATGGTGATGATAATGATGATGATGATGATGATGATGATGATGATCATGATGATGATGATGATGATGATGATGATGATGATGATCCTCCCCCATTTCGTGTTTGATTAATCAGAAACAATAACTTGACGGGACTGTTCATATTTTAACCTCTTCTACAAGTCAGTACGGACATTCTAATTTATTTCTATAACCATTTAATGTTCTAATTAAAATACTCTCTGAATAAGCGGGAATACGCAGGCTACGTATTGTTATGATTAAGAATAAGAGAGGGTTTAAACGATAATATGTTCATTTTTTCAGTGTTTGTTGTTTTAATTCTGCTTAATGACAACGATAATTCAAGCAACCCTCTTCCTCTTAACATTATTTTACAAAATGCACGTGACTTGAAAACAAACCGTTATTCCTTGTACATTAACAGAGTATTTAACTAAACATTAACGATTCTTGTTATATTATAAAAAGCCCTATAAACCCAAAGCATTAACAAGTACATGTCATATAAATACAGCCCCATAACCCCCAGCGTACAGATAGTGGCGGAGCGTGAAAAATAAGATAGGAAAAAGCCGAAGAGAAAAGAAAGAGTGAGAAAGAACAGGAAAAGTACAAACAAACAGGAAGAAAGAAAAGTGGGATATATTGATACACATCTTTTTTTACTTAAAAAAAAAAAAACACCAAAAAAAAAAACAACAACAACAGCGAGGGCAATACCTATTATAAACTTTCGTTCAACTTTCATTAGAAACGTCTATATGCTCTCCTCTTCGCGCAGAAAAATGTCGTATACAAGTTCCATAATAATTTACTCTGTACACCAACAACAAAAGAAAGACAGCGAGAACAGCCAATTAAACGTCTTGGCGATATTGCTGACAATGAACTAAAGTAAAGACGACAATACAAAGAATGCCAACAGTCTATGTTATGTTTCAGTCCCAGTTATAGACAGTTGTGTTAACGAATCTATTTAAATATGGTAATTTAAAAAAAGTGAAAAAAAAAACCAGTACAGTCCATGAATAATTATACAGATGCAAATGTAAAGATGCATGAGTAGGGCGTGTAAGGTAAGACCCACCTGTTGAGCAGATCCCTCATGGTGGATGACATGCTGCTAGGTGTGTGAGAGGAGGACACTCCAGCCTGCAACCAGGGGGGGGGGGGGGAGAATCATGGTGATGGTGGTGATGATGATAGTGATGATGATAGTGATGATGATGATGATGATGATGATGATGATGATGATGATAATGATGATGATGATGATGATGATGATGATGATGATGATGATGATGATGATGATGATGATGATGATGATGATGATGATGATGATGATGATGATGATGATGATGATGATGATGATGATGATGATGATGATGATGATGATGATGATGATGATAATCCTCCCCCATTTCGTGTTTGATTAATCAGAAACAATAACTTGACGGTACTGTCCATATTTTAACCTCTTTTACACGGCTGTACGGACATTCTAATTTATTTCTATAACCATTTAATGTTCTAATTAAAATACTCTCTGAATAAGTGGGAATAAAAAGGCTACGTATTGTTATTAATGCTGCTTAATGACAACGATAATTCGTGCAACCCTCATCCTCTTAGCAGAGTATTTAACAAAACATTAACGATTTCTTTAATTTATTATAAAAAGCCCTAAACCCAAAACATTAACAAGTACATGTCATATAAATACAGCCCCATCCCCCCCCCCCCCCCTTGTTATGTTAATACTAATCATCGAATATGAAAGGGAAAATGAAACCTTCGATTCCGTACTTCTAAATAACATGAAAACATTTAATTTCATCAAATTGCCCTTAAAGAACTCTTACACACTGCTACTAAATAAAACAAATAAATATATGATTGTAATACCACAACTATATGAACCGTAATAAAACAAAGGAAGAGTGCGCCTAGAGTAGCATACAGCCGTCAGTCAGAAGGTATCAAAATGTGACAAGGAAGGGTTAACAGCCGTCAGTCAGAAGGTATCAAAATGTGACAAGGAAGGGTTAACAGCCGTCAGTCAGAAGGTATCAAAATGTGACAAGGAAGGGTTAACAGCCGTCAGTCAGAAGGTATCAAAATGTGACAAGGAAGGGTTAACAGCCGTCAGTCAGAAGGTATCAAAATGTGACGTGGGTAGAGCGGCTGGTCCGACGGGGAGGGGTCACTTTTGTGGGTTTAGTCCCCAAGTTTGCTTCGCACATTATGTCATTTCGAACACCCAATATATTTAAATTATACCACATGTTATCAATGATTAATTAACGATCCTAGTGTCGTATGTACAACGTCGCGATAGCTTATGACTTGTCTTAAGACTTTTTATTCATAATCTTCAGTCTTTGTACTTACAACCCCTTCGCGTTATTTCTTTTTCGTTTTTATTTTTCCGCGCCTTCAGTTTCATAATTTTATAAGGTCTATTACAAATTTGGATAATAAACAAGCAATAGGAATGAAGTTGAAACAAGTAACGGATAAAACAATGATGTAAAATTTAATACCATAAATTTTACAACTGTAAACGACACATTTTTTGTTTTGTTTTGTTCATTCCACTGGAAACAAAATAAAAAACAAACGGGGAAGAGTAATTAATGGTTTTGATTACACACAGTTCTAGGGTGATTATAGTTTCTGTCATCACTTGAACCCGACTACGTGTCGAATTGTGAGTACGTTTAGTTTTCATAAAAAAAATTATTGTAAAGCTGGGTTGGTTGTAGTTTTTGTTTTGCTTTGTTTTGTTTTTACTTTGCCTGCCCTAACGGACATTGAATGAAGATGAACCGCACAAACAATGATAATGATACAGTGTGTACCATCTGCTACATGTCAGTCTTGGCATCGAGTTACTGTATTAATTACAAACAGACCGTTATTAAGATGTTTACAGCAGCAACAAGCACGGCCGAAAATATAAAGGGTTGATCATAACGATGAAGGCTCGTACATTGTATTATGGAAATACACGTAAAGCGAATCATCAAAGCGTTGTATACAATAATGAATCATTCAGTCTTTATTATAATGTGAAAACTGAAAGGTAAAATTGATGACATAATTTTATGACATTGTCATGTATGTGAGTGTCTCTGGTTACTTGAGTTTTACTGTTATGTCTTACTATGTGACGTACTGTGGTAGTATGACTGGCCAGTGTTACCTCGGGTTTAACGATGGAGGGATGGTGTTTACATCTAGCTAGGGTTGTAATTACAAAGTCGCGATAGCTTACGGCTTATCGTAACGATATGAGAATAGGAGGACTTACGACGCATCGTAGGCTGTTCTGGCGTTGTACTTACGATCCGTAAATCTAACCATGAGAAGAGAAAGGGAAAGGGTGACGGGGAAGACAGAGAGGGGAAGAATATGAAGAAAGATGGATAAAGCGGAATTGAAACAGAGGCAGACAGAGAGTGGAGAGCTAGAGAGAGAGATAGAGAGGGAGAGACAGATAGATAGAAACAGACAGATGTAAAAAAGAGAAACAGAGGATGTAGAAAGAGAGAGTTAGAGAATAGATGTTTACAGAGAGAGACAGAGAGAGATAAGGAGAGAGAGAGAGAGAGAGAGAGAGAGAGAGAGAGAGAGAGAGAGAGAAGAGAGGGGCAGACAGACAGACCGATAGACAAATAGGCAGAGTTAGAGGGAGAGGCGCAACCTTGAGAGCTAGAGTTCGCATAGTACAGCTGTAACCAGATCAAACAATGTACTAAAAACAGCACGCCTGGCACCCATCCATCATCATCATCATCAGATCGATAGAAACACGACTGGCGACATTAATTACCTCTACTGACAATCAACAGGTTTGTCGTTACAGGGCCGCGCTACAGCTTAGTGTGTTCTACCTACATTGGTGAGATAAGGAAACTGAGAGAGAGAGAGAGAGAGAGAGAGAGAGAGAGAGGGAAAGATACGGAAGGATAGAGAGACAGGGGAGGGCAGTGCGGTAAGACAGACACTGTTTTTTTGTTGTTGTTGTTGCTTTTTTGTTATTGTAATTTTTCTTTTTTCACGACAGAGAAATAATACCATATCCTAAGTCATGTGGAATTGCACAAAAGAAATTGAAACATCCAAAAAAAAAAAAAAATTAAGACCGAAAATAATTTAACTCATAAAAAATAGCAACCAAAAGATCATGGAAAAGATCGTCTCACTTGAGCAGTTAAGAAAAAGTGCTTGCAATTTATGTAAACTTAGGAGTGAGAGTCAAGGCCCAAACTTCATAGCAACAGTCACGTGTCGCTACGCACCGACATCTTACGCAATCCGTGAAAATTATGCAAGGTTGGTTTTGTGGGAACTGCATTTAATTACCGTTTCAATTCATAAACTATGTGTGACAATAATATCAAAATACTCCTCGCATGTTGGGGAAGTTGGGATATTTTGTCTGTCCCGAAATCAGACAAGCGTGACGTGTTTGAGAGAGAGAGAAAGTGAGAGAGAGAGAGAGAGAGAGAGAGAGAGAGAGAGAGATCTGTAGTCAAATCAAAGGTATAAACGATGGGTTCGCGTATGCATTTTTGTTTGTTTGTTTGTTTTTCCCTGTTTGTACCTTTGTATCGTATTAAGAGACTCCTCTAATTAACCACAACGACAACAACAACAACAACAACAACAACAACAACAACAACAATAACAACAACAACATCAAATCCACTAGAGCCACTCCCTCTCTCCCTGCATAATTAACAATAGTTACATTGCGAATTGAAATAGCATTTAACTATTTGTTACAACTGAGACATTTTTTACGTTAACGTTAAGTGCAATGCCCAGGCAGGGAAAAAGGTGTGTCATGGTGTTTTAACTGACTTAAGATACGAAAAAAACCATGCTTACGGTATGTTTTATTTTGGTGTTTGGCGTGTATACATTTAATCTAGGTCTTAGACTATCTCAATGGGTGGCTCTCGTCAAGTTAAATAACTTGATCGCAGCTTATAGTTTGAAATATTACTTTACCGAAGTCTGTATTGTAAAGCCAAGTCAGGGGAGACAAAGTTATCGAACGAGACCAACCAACGCCACTTCTTTAGCAGGCGCTTGGCACTTTTAAAAATGTTATTGGTAGCAATTAGTTGATTAAGAGATAAAAACAGTTATTCTCTAGTTTCATTTCTCCAGGGTTACGGCCACGGGTGCTGCCAGACAGATACAGTCACGTAAACTTAAGACGACAGGGCAAGACTATCAGGACGTATGTCCAATGGGATTCTAATATTGTACTGGAATCTACCCGACCACTAGGGGACGCTGATGAATTTGCCCGAATGTAGGAACGAACCCCAAACTTCTCGAATAGAAGCCCATCATTCTACCACGTAAGTCAGCTCCCCTCCTCAAGGGTTAGTTTAAACCTGTCGCCAGAAAATCAACCACCAAAGAGATAAAAGCAAGAAAATTACCTAAGGGAGATAAATTAATAAAAAGTTAAAACTTAAGTTTTTACAAAAAGGTTAGCCCCCTTTTATACTACTTTGAGAAGTAAAGTGTGCTTTCTAGCGACCATGCCAAGAACGCCCTGTGTGTGATTAGCGACCTGGCGTTAAGTTTGTCGTCTGCGGGCTACTGTTCTGACGTCTATGGCCTCAGTTAAAGTTCGTCAGATTGTATCACGTACACACATAAATTCGATTAGAACCAATCGGTCAAGGGAATATGGTCAAACTCTTCTTGTTCAAAATCTGGTCGAATCAGAGAAAGTTCGGTTCGATTCCATTTCAACGTCTCCCTGTAGGATTTTATTAGAGGAAACTAGAGGACAAGAGAGAGAGAGAGAGAGAGAGAGAGAGAGAGAGAGAGAGAGAGAGAGAGAGAGAGAGAGCTTTCTCTGATCCAAGAAATGTATATCAAGACAGCAGTTCAATCAGAACCAATCGGTCACAGCGTGAATCAGCCTGTGTGGGAATGCGGACCTGGACTCCTGTACAAACTGATTGGATCGGACAAAGCCAGGTCCTGTCGCAGTTTTAACGTCCCCTAAGTCCTTAGGAAGATCCTATACGGCAAAGGGACTCAAGTACCGGTGTACATAGCGCGGATCTGGAGGCATACTGGTGTAACTGCAAAGAGTTCAAGAGAGCAGTTACGTTGCTTTGCCTCTAAAGCTACGATACATGTATTAGTGCGGTGTTATCACCTGGGCTTCAGCCAGGTACACATTGTGTTTGTCTACCTTCAGCCTGGGCGATACTGATTGATTTCTCAACCGATCGATCGCATTCCGATAAAATGGGAAACGGAGAACGGGGGGAGGGGGGGGAGTAAGAGTAGAGAGAAAGGGAGAGAGTAAGAGAGACGGAGGAGACAGAAAGAGAGAACTAGTTAGAGAGAAAGAAAGAGAGAGATATAGATAGAGAAGGAGAGAGATAAATAGATGGATATATAGATAGAAAGAGAGAGAGAAAGGGATAGAGATTTGCGTTAATGTATTATGCGTGTATTCTGTATGTACATGTACTCTGTACCAATGCATGTTGCAGTGCTTTGAATAACCCCCCTCCCCACCACCCACCCTTCCTTCCCCCAAGATGTTACTGTCATCTCACTTTAAAAAATCTAAAAGAGACTCTGCATTCAGAGAAAAGGAAAACAAAATGGATGACAACCCACACACCACTGGGCCGTCGAAACAAGAAAATTGTTACAATAAGTTTTTTTTATCTCCTAAGCCATAAGAAAAAACATCTGCTAGGAGAATCTACAGATGTCTGCAAATCCTTACGAATTCTTCATCACGTGTGATTAAATCTGTGCTCCACATAAAACCCTATCCCTAGGAATAAATCAACTGAGCCACCTATACGTCCTTTTAAAAAGAAAAACTAAATGGAAATTTCAGAGATACTTAGTCGGCCAAGAATGTACAAAGTTTTGACATACCACTGGAACGACCAAAAGAGCAAATAGTGACAGTGAGGTTGACACAGACGCTAGACCATGAGAAAAGACATTTTGGGTTAGAGGATCCACAGGTCTGTGGGTCTCTTCTTGATCCAATATTTGCTCGCGCCTCGTTACCTATCATGTGACCCAACTTGAGCTCACCTAACACTTTGTACAAGACAAATTTGCCAAGACTTTTTCTGTAGAGCTATAATTAGATACTTTTACTGTGTGTGGCGCTCCAGAATTAAACCTATGACGTAATGAGTCAAGGTATTATACAGTGCTTGAGTCTTTAGTGTATCGTGTTTATTCGAAGACAGATTGACCTTTGAGATTAATTTGAGTCCTTGATGCAAGTTTCTGTCCAAGGCAAAGATTTAGTAGCTGTTATGGTTTCCTTTGCGTTGTCGACATAGAAAAGTGTTTGGTACACTTGTTTTCTGAAGAAAAAATGAGAGTAAGCCTAATACTAAAAGATAGCGTAGGAGTC
>RQTK01000014.1:1087660-1094296 GCA_003991915.1 Elysia chlorotica
GGAATCATTTTTACACATGTTTTTCTCACAGCTAGTAATAGAGATAATAGGTGGTAAGTACAACCTTAGGGTGCTTAAGACTCGTCTTAATTATAATAAATAAGTCTTACGACAAGTTGTAAGTTACCGCAGTATCATACTTAAGACCTAATGACTACAGACAGCCAATTCAAGTCTGCAAGCCAGCTACTTGTCTTTTTCTCATGGTCCACTAATTATAGTACAATGTAATCTGATGACGATGATGATGATGGTGATGATGATGATGATGATGGTGATGGTGACTGGGATAACCAAACCGCGAGTAGTACTAGTAACAGGTGCAAATATTGTAGTATATATAGGGAGCATGTCGTAGCAAGTATGCCTTTGTAGGTATCTTTGAATGGATATACATGTATATATACAGCCGAGTCATGTATTAACGTATAAACTCAACAGGGTCTGGGGTCTAGATTTATATCTACATCATATAGTCTTGGGGCCCAACCACAATATGGCCTATATAGTGCTGATGTTGGATGTTAAATCAACTCAACTACAACTACCGCCTCAACCCAATTCCCTTCCACACTTTAAAAAACAACGATCTCGTTGCCTTATTTAGCGCGGTGCACCCATGTTCGTTCCTATCTAACATGAGTATTGAAATAATAATAATCATGTTTTGTCGTTGGGCGCGTGCCAAAAGCACAGAAGGTATGTCCACATATAAACTTTTGTGTGTAGTTGTTGTTCGCCCATGCACATTGTCATGGCTCCTGGGATGAAACTATCCAAGTACAGGCTTCATGTCATAATCATAATGATAGCATTTCACTAACTCCTCTTATTTTCAGTTATTGTAACATTTGACATATAAAATATGGGCGGCTGTGGATAATGTTAAAATAATTTTGGTAGACTGCTTAGCTACACGAAATTCTGGTAAAACCCTTTTGAAGTTAGGCCTAGACAAAAGTAAAAAATAGCATGTTTTCATGTTTTGTTTCCTGTAATGGATTTCAGTGCGTGGTGTTACCGCAGGGTTCAAACTAAATTTGTTTACATATTATCTTCTAAAGCTCTGTTGGAATAAATGGCAGGATATCTCTCTGTACTTTCTCTATCTCTTTATTTCTCCCAATGCAAATGTGATTGCGTCTATCTCTTTTTAACTTTTCTCTCTCTAAACGAGCCTGTCTGTTTTCCATTAAATTTTGTTCTTTCTATCCCCAACGCCGCTTTCTCGGTACCTCTTTCTCCTTCAAAGCTTTACGCCCCCCCCCCCTCTTTCCTCCGCTCTCTCCTGCTCTCTCTCTCTCTCTCTCTCCCTTCCCCTCCCCTCTCTCTTTCTCGCTCTCTCTCTCTCTCTCTCTCTCTCTCTCTCTCTCTCTCTCTCTCTCTCTCTCTTTCTCTCTCTCTCTCTCTCTCTCTCTCTTTCTCTCTCTCTCTCTCTCTCTCACTCTCTCTCTCTCTTTCTCTCTCACACACACATACATTTTTTCAACACACCCACCTCACACGGACACTTGTTAAACCAGTTCTTCAAGACAAGCCTAGGCCTACCCTATTCTACAATCTGCATGCTTCGGAGCTTCTAGAGGCTGCGTCAGACAATTCAGGAATGTCTCAAGACAATTTTAATTACATATAGGGCCTACTTGTTTTTAAGTTTTGGAATGGAGATTCTGATACACAAAAGTAAACATTTTTTTTTGTCTTTACTGCTAAATTATTGTTCCTCTTATAAAAGACTAGGGGTTGTTGGTACGAAGTCGTTGTAAGGTTACGATTCAACGTTGGCATTTTTATTCCCCTTCTTAAGACGAGTTATAAGCAACGGCGATGTTGTACTTCCGACACTAGATCTAGAGCCCATGGGTAGAATGCACAAACACGACGGTAGCTTACGTCTCGTCGTAAGCCCTCTTATTCTTGTCACGACGAGGCGTAAGCTACGTTTTGTTTGTGCATTCCACTCTAGATCTGTAATGAAATGCTACATATATACAGTGATTTAGCTTTCTCCCACGAATGTAAAGTATGCAGTTATGTGTAGCCGATAAAAGGTGCAACATGGGAGATTAATTTTGTTTTCTCTCTCCGCACCTTTTGGGCACTGGAGTGTGACGTTTTCAAGCAGCCAAACTAATGCGTGGGTCTAGGCTAAGAACTAGGGCAGAGATAATAATGTATGTAGGCTATACAACAAAATGGATCGAAAGGCCTCAATGTAGTAGTTACAACGCTCTGATAGGTTTAGACTCGTCTTAAGAATATTTTTTATGAATAGGGACTCTTATAACACGTTTTAAGCTACCACGAGGTTGTGTACACGAACCGAAGTCTTGAAATTTCTGCTTAAGGTTTATCCCTGGAGTTTCGTGGATTTCGACCTGGTCCAAGCGGTAGAGCGTTTGTCTCCCACTCGGAAGGTCCCCGATTCGAAATCCACGATTGGACAAAATAATGTGTTCGATTAGGTCACTGGTTAATAATAGGTCGCCTGTTGGTAAAACTTTAGACTTTTTGGATCTAAAAATAGGCATTGTAATGAGAACCCAGTGCCATAATGCATTATGTGGGCTGGTGATAAATCCATAATAATTACCTGTACTGATTTATTGGCCATAAGAGCCAGACTGTTGTATAAACAAGGTACATGGTCAAATCTCTTCAACTAGGATTTAATACAATTATTGCTATGACATGATTTATAGTTGGGTCTCACTCAAATTGCACGGTGTTGCAATGATACAAGGAGAGAGAGAGAGAGAGAGAGAGAGAGAGAGAGAGAGAGAGAGAGAGAGAGAGAGAGAGAGAGAGAGAGAGACTAGAGAGGGGGGGAGAGAGGGAGGGAGAGAGGGAGGGAGAGAAAGAAAGAAGGAGAGCGACAGGCAGAGAGACACATACGCACATACATACAAACATACATACATATATACAAACATACATACATATATACATAGTGACATACAGACGGGCAGACAGACAGACAAAGAAAGATATTGGGAGTGTGTATGTGTGCCTGTGTTATAGAGAATGTAGAGGTGAGAAGAGAGAGGCAGAAAAAAAGAGAAAAATAAATGAGAAATAAAGAAGAAGCAATGAGAAAAGATTGATTTAGAAAGAGTACGATATTTGATGACACATACATATTTTTATGTAAATTAAAAAAACAAACCGTAACACATTCGGAATTCTAAACATCACCACCATTGAGTGCCCAAACTCTAGATTTAATCATCTACTTATAAATCAATTGTATCGGCGTTTTACTTATGTGTAACTGGTCTGGGTTTAGGATCATGCCTATCGATCTCATTAGAATAGAAAAATCAAATCTCCAGTTAGATCTAGCTTATAACACATCTCTAAATTCACGGTAAAAAATTTAGTCGTATACGCCTATAATAATCCACGTCATGGTAAATGTTATTACATTATAAATAGAAGTGGGGAAAAAATACATTGTAGTAAGATAATTATTATGCGCTGAGTTTTAAATAGACCACAATGACAATATTGATAGCATTGTGTCAAATCTTTCCCCGCCCTCTGTGACAACAATAAGGCGAGATCTTAATCTATAGATCTTAACGCATTGTTTTGGTTGATCCGTTCACTGATTGGACCTTGAACGCAGTTACCACATACTTCATTCAGATCTAAAATTAGATTCAAATATGACATTATCTTCGGTAAGAAAATCCACGAATAAGACCGCATACTTATTTTCATTACTAGAATCTTGGTTAACACATTAAGATCTACATCTATCATTACATTTAGGACGTTAGTGTCTATTTGTCCAGCAGCCGGTTAAAAATTCATCACTACAAAGATCACGGCGATAAAACACATAAAACAGAACGCCTGTATATAGATCTTGGAACTTAGTTAATTTAGGTCTAGATCAAACCAAGCAGTGGATTTGTAAGCTCCAGGTATTTTGTCCATCAGACCCCCACCGATCTACACTGGAATATGGTACGAGAGGAAGAATTTCTAAAGCAGATAGATCTAGACTTAGCAGCAAAAAGTAAATCCTTAATCTTAGATCCGCGTTATCTATCAGAACTTGCAGTGAAATGTACATTTTTAATTACGTGATATCTTAATCTACTCGATCTGTCAGACTAGCGACCATATTGTTATCCAAGAGGACAGACAGCACACCTCTCAGTTTAGCGGTTATGAATAGATCTAGACTAGCAGTAGTAGCGCGACGTAGATCTAGACTCTAAGATCTAGACCAGAAGCTCCAGATGTTGATCGACCACACTGCCCGTCAGACTCACAGACAAACACCGATAGAAATCATCAAAGATCATAAGCGGCGACAGTGGTTATGAATAGATCTAGGCTAGCTTAGTGGTTATGAATAGATCTAGGCTAGATCTAGATCTAGTAGTAGTAACCAGATGTGAACTCCACACGTTGACCCACTGGGACTCAGTCTGGCTGCTATAACAATCATCCAATATCAAGAAAGCACTGCGATGCATAAAACACACCTTTAGCGAACAGACTATAAGACTAACGCTGATTCTAATCACTCAGAATTGAAGAAGACACCAGCACTGGAAAATTAAAACACACATTTCGGTAGCGCTCCTGAATTTAGGATAGCAGAGGTATAAATTCCTGACGGTGATATATCAAACTTTCAAAGAATAGCACCGATTATAATCATTCAGCACCACGGACATCACACAAAGTCGTTTAGCTAGCGGCCCTCAATATACACTGTACTAGAATACTGTGGTAGAGAAATGAGATACAAACTCTAGATGTCGATCTGTCAAGACTATAATACTAATGACATCAATATCCGACTAGAACCGATTATTATCATCCAAAATGAAGGAATTCACTGCATAGCAGGTACAACACACACACACCTGTGGCTAGCGGTCCTGGATATAATTATACTACTACTAGTAGTATATGTATTAGCGAAAAGAGATCTCAACTCCAGATCTTAACTCCAGATGTCGATCTATGAGATCCACCTAGAACAGATTCTAACCATCTGAGATCGAGGACTATACACTGCACATCAGGTAAACACACACACACACCTGTAGCTAGCGCCTAGCGGTCCTGACGCGAGGTCGGCTCAGTTCGCTCTGACACTCCGACACTCGACTGACTCCAGTCCCTGGGCTCTCTGTGCAAAACTGAAAACTGCCAACCCGACCAGGTCCAGACGCTACTAGTACTACAGTCACGTACCAGACCTGAGACCTGAGCCTGTGGCCTGGGATGTGACGGGGACAGACGACAGACCAGGGACCTTGCTCGCTAGACCCGTAGCCTCACTAGCCTGTCGGGAGAGGGGGGCGACTCTGCCCGCTTCAGAAGGCTGAGATCAAAGGGGCCGCTACAAGGCGAGCCCACCTAGCCCAGCCCAGTGGACTGTCACCGCTAGTCGACATCACACGCCTTGCGACCTACACGATCACAATGAATGACGCAATTACGCACCTTAGACAACGGTGTTTCCCGATCGCGCATTGTCTTGGTAAGTCTAGTGTAGAGCTATGGTTTGACGTTGGTGCAGATCCCCATTCACAGTCGTCTCCATCTTGGCCGTAAGCCCATTGAGCGTAAGGCCTATGTTATGTACAGTGCTAAAACTAGAGTACTTTAGAGATAGACTAGACCAGTAAGTACAGACTGACAGAGCAGCTAGCCTCACATCACATATTATATAGGCGTAGAGCTAATGCAAATACGTTTGTTATGACTGAAAGAGAGATGAGCAGATGAAGTCAGAGACCCCTAGTAGTCAGGTCTACAACAGTCTCATCAAAGCTGCGAGTTAGTATGAGAGAGAGAGCTTGCGACATATTTATTATGCTGTTACATACGGTCATTTATTTAGACAAGATGATGAGCTGCCATTACACATAATAGGCCAGTGGTGAGTGGATAACAATATTATTGCTGGGTTTTCCGTAATGGGTTAATATTTCTTTTTATGCGAGTTATTGTTATGACTAGATCTGAATAATAGAGAAACACTTGGTGACTTTCGACACAGAGACATTTGTTTACTTGTATTGTAGAGACACACAGAGAGGGAAAGAGAGAGAGAGAGAGAGAGAGAGAGAGAGAGAGAGAGAGACAGAGAGATAGAGTGAAGGAGTGAGAGAGAGAGAGAAGAAAAAAAAAGATGAACAAAAAGAGAGAAGGAGAGAGAGAGAGAGAGTGAAGGAGAGAGAGAGAGGAATAGAAGGAAAAAAAAGAAAAGACAGAGCTACATTTTGGTAACAGCTCTGCAGGAACTCGTTCCTCCCGCCCAGGTTTTGGGTTTTGAGTGACCCACACTTGCCTGACCTGACCTCTATAAACACCTTCCTCTCCCTCCCCTCCCGCTACCTCCTCCTCTCTGATCATGTACGTCGGCAAATTAAGAAAAAAAAAAGAGAAAAAAAAAGGGTGGGGGTGTATGTAAAAGATATGAGAGACAATAGACAGAGACAGAGGTAGATAGATAGATATATAGAGCGACAAAAAACAGGAAGAAAGAGAGAGAGAGAGAGAGAGAGAGAGAGAGAGAGAGAGAGAGAGAGAGAGAGAGAGAGAGAGAGAGAGAGAGAGAGAGAGAGAGAGAGAGAGAGAGAGAGAGAGAGAGAGAGAGAGAGA
>RQTK01000014.1:1094410-1099410 GCA_003991915.1 Elysia chlorotica
CCTCGCATGTTACGTGTTTGTAACGCTGTTTACAACAGGCTGAAAGTTTTATAGTACACGTCCTTTAGTAGCGACTGTAGCAGCTAGATTAGCACTGCTGGTTCGCGTCTTCTTTCCACCCTCTCTCTATATCTCTCTCTCTCTCTGTGCAATGTATCTACAGTTCTTCCGATGTCAGGTTTTAGTAGCTTCGTAAGTCTGTCTGCCTAACTGTTTGTCTGTCTGTCTGTATATTTCCACGGCTCTGACTTGGTCTGCCTGTCTTATTCTGTATAGAATATCTCTCTCTCTCTCTCTCTCTCTCTCTCTCACTCTCTCTTCTGTTTAATCTTACAATGTCCTTTATTTTTAATGATTTCATAGCCCTTTACCATAAAGGATAAATAAAATAATCGAATCAACACAAAATTTAATCTGACAACTTAGTTTTTAATTAGTTGGAATGCTGCAAGCCTAAACGTAGATCTAGCTTCTCATCCCAATACACACTCCAAACCAGATCAGCTGTTATGCGATAGTGAGTTCCGTGGCGAAAACGATGACGTTACGTGAGGGAATTTGCGTCAGCGTCCAACACATGGAATAGATCTAGTACAGACTTGAGACTCCAATATGCGATTAAAAACAACAACAACAACAACAACAACAACAACAACAACAACAACAACAACAACAACAACAACAACAAAACAACAACAACAAAATCAAAACAACTCCAAGCTTGAACGCTGTGATTATGACACTCGTCAATTATCGTATGGAACGCAAAGTCTTTAGTGAGCTATTCTAGAGCAACAATAATAGTAGGTAGTTATTCTGCCTAGGCCAGCTAAGCTAGGCTAAAACTGGTCGGACAAGATTAGAGAGGGCATCCCATGGATTCACTTGGTACTATCACATCTTCCTAGGACACAGGGGTTATGAAGGATCATCTTTTGGAAGTAAGAGAGATAGAAAGATAGATAGAGAGAGAGAAAGAGAAAGAGAGAGATAGATAGAAAGAGAGAGAGAGAGAAAGAGAGAGAGACAGAGAGAGAGAGAGAGAGAGAGAGAACAAGAATGACATAAAACTATTTTCCCCAACCAAAGAGAAGGCCTACATTTAGCTCATTTGTTCTCTAGACGAAATCCACGTTCGCCCCTTCAAGACTCTCTTTGATGATATAATTTTTTTTTCTAACATAGAACACTATTCCTCTGAAGAGCCGACTCACCACCACCACTGTACTAAAGCACTTTGTCACATAGCTCAGTATGACAAACCACACAACCTGCGATATCGACCAATAACTATAGTTTCCTGTACGGATGTCATTAAGTGATTGAAGAAGGGATAAAGAATAACGACAGTAAAAAAAGACAAAAAAAAACAACAACAGCAGCAGGGGCAAACTATTGATCGTGGTGAATTCATCAAGGTACAAATAAGGTTAGCTAGTGATCACGTTCGCATTCTCTCTCTCTCTCTTTCTCTCTCTTTCTCTCTCTCTCTCTTGTTCTCTCTCTCCCCCTCTCTCTCTCTCACTGCCTCTCTCCTCTACATCGTTTCCTTTCTGTCTTCCTCCCTCCCTCTATCAACTTCTTTCTCTCCCTCATACTCTCTCTATCTCTATCCATCATACCCTCTCTCTCTCGCTCTATCTATCTCTCTCTTTCTCTCGCTGTATGTCTGTCTGTCTCTCTCTTTCCCTCTTTTTCTCTGTCTCTCTTCTCTCCTTCTGTTCTATGCCTGCCTAGCTATGTGCCACTCATCCTTTTCTTTCTTCTTCTTCTTTTTCTTCTTCTTCTTCTTCTTTTTCTTCTTCTTCTTCTTCTTTTTCTTCGTCCTTTAACCACTTTTCGAAAAAAAATATTATCAATAGCAGGTAATCAATAATTATGTTAAATGACATGCACTTTTATCTGAATTTACATGTAGTTTTATCGAAAAAAAACAAAAAACAAAAAAAAACACAGAAATTCATCCAACCGTGAAAGCTGCACAAAGTGTATGCATGCGGTCCTGTGATTCATACAAATGTTAAAAATGCAGGTCTATTATAGTCACAATGTGTTCTTTGCAAACTGGTGTTTACCTGAAGAGCTAAGATTTCTGTTTTTTATTTACACTCTGATTTCAGATCTACGCAATCATTAAAATGACTCTAAGAAAAGTGTTTGTGTATAGATTTTGACACTTTTCAATATTGAGTTAAAGTAAACAAATTGATACTTAGATCTAGAGATATTCTCTGAGTTTTTATGTATTATGTCAAGAAAAGTACGTCATGTTGTCAGAAAGCCATTTCGACACACAGGTTGGGGTGGGGACGGGAAAAAACAGGGAAACTTTATTCAAGAATCGGTGGAATAGATGAGCTCGCCTTATTCCAAATAAAACTGTAGGCCTATACACGTCGAGGGGACCCCAGAGCGGAAATAAGCTGATCCCACCACATTAAAATTTATACTGACACAGCCAATTTGTGAAACAAGTGACGGACTGACCAGGGATCGAACCTGAGAACTCATAATTAAAATCTGTGCACTCTACTCCTGGACCAACTGGTCTTGTACCACTACAGGTATCAACATTCAGTGTTTACTTAAGTTTTCCACAGAACTCGTCTTCAGCCCACACTCACACACTCCCACAGTGCCACGAGACACGGCTACTGGTAGTGTGACCCAACACGTGACGAGAGAGAGAGAGAGAGAGAGAGAGAGAGAGAGAGAGAGAGAGAGAGAGAGAGAGAGAGAGAGAGAGAGAGGGAGAGAGAGAGAGAGAGAGAGAGAGAGAGAGAGAGAGAGAGAGAGAGAGAGAGAGAGAGAGAGAGAGAGAGAGTGTCAATACAGTGTCACGTCATGGGCCGTCGCTCGTCACAGGTCACAGGTCACACCTGACGCGTGACGTATGACGCCTGACCTTATCTGTGTCAACAATGCAGGACTGCAGCCTGATGACCCTGGTCGTGCAGTGTGCACTATGGGTAAAACTGGTACTAGTACTGTAGTAGGCTACATACAATGTGCACTATGGGTAAAACTGGCACTAGTACTGTAGTAGGCTACATACTATGAGTCGTGCATACCTTCAGATACCGTACTGTCAGTCGTCGTAACAGAGACCCGTATGTGTGTGCAGTGTGTGTGTGTGTGTAAAAATTATCTCACATACTCTCCGATACGATACTGGCAGTCGTAGCGTCAGATATCCGTAGGTGTGTGTGGGTGTGTGGGTGTGTGGGTGTGTTGGTGTCACATTTTCTTATGATGTTGGCAGAGATCCATTGGAATGTGTGTGTGTGTGTGTGTGTGTGTGTGTGTGTCTTTGTGTGTCGGTGTATAGCCTAATTGTACATGTTTGTAAGTGCGGGCCAAGAACGCTGTTTTGTGTATTTGATATCTCCAGGGAACAAAATATTTGCATAATAGTTGAAAAAAAAACAACCCCAAAACATAGAGATAAAAAAGTTATTTTTAGAATCCCACTGAAAATTGTTTTTATTAAGAACTATTAGTGCAGGTTTTACGTCGTCGTTGTTGTTGTTTTGTTAATATGTACTCTTCTTGTTGATGTTATTGTTCTTATTGTTGTTGTTGTTGTTGTTTTTGTTTGAATTTTTGATGTTGTTGTTTTATTATTATTATTATTATTATTATTATTATTATTATTATTATTATTATTATTATTATTATTATTATTACCAGTCAAGCTTATTTTTTACAGCAATGAGACATCTATGACAGAAGGTCGATACCATGCAGTGTATTTTAACATCAGTTCGCTGCACACTGTATAGTGTATAACAGTACATGTACACTGAGATATTCAAACAGGTCTGTACACACTTTTAGGGCGAGGCTACCTTGGTGTCAAGTCGCCCGATACCTCTCTCTCTCTCTCTCTCTCTCTCTCTCTCTCTCTNTCTCTCTCTCTCTCTCTCTCTCTCTCTCTCTCTCTCTCTCTCTCTCTCTCTCTTTCTATCTGTCTCTCTCTCTGTCTCTCTCTCTCTCTCTCTCTCTCTCTCTCTCTCTCTCTCTCTCTCTCTCTCTCTCTCTCTCTCTCTCTCTCCCTCTCTCTCTCTCCTTCTATCTGTCTCTCTCTATATCTCTCCCCCCTCTGTCTCTCTCTCTCTCTCTCTCTCTCTCTCTCTCTCTATCTAGATCTTTGTATTTATCTCCCCCCCCCCTTTCTCTCTCTCTCTCTCTCTCTCTCTCTCTCTCTCATCTCTGTCTCTCTCTTGTCCCCACCATATTTTGTCTTTAACCCCCTAGACTAAAATAACTTTACACTAAAAAAGAAGAAGGATTGGCTGTTTTTCTGTCCCTTTTTTAGCCCACGCTTTTGCCGTAAGAGACATGACGTGTACTTTAAGGGGTTACGGGAGTGGGGCTCTCCAGTAAACAATGAGGAATTTTTTATTGAATCGACGCGGAACGTCGGGGAGGTTTGTATGAGAGCTGACGTGAGAGATACATGCTGGCCATGGGGACAAGTTTTTTATTCAACTCTGTATTATTTTTATACGGGCGCCCTTTCTTAAGAAATAAACTTAAAACAACATGGTGATGGAAAAGGTTTATACAAGACGGAAGTAAGTTTAAATTTAATGTTCCGTGTTTTCGACTGCAATGCTAAGCATACATAACTGGGTCCATATGACCTCACAGACTGCAATTTTGCCGTCTTATAAAGTACATGTAGGCCTATGTACCGAAGGTGTAGAACTGGGGTTTCCATTTCAACTCTGCATATGTATTTTTTTTTTTTTTACCTCCGCCCTTTCTCTTTAAAACATAAAAACAACATCATAGGATAGGAACATGTATATAGAAGCTTCCACTTGAAATTGTGCTTCTATTTTCGTCTGTGTGTTTGTGGGCGTATGGGATCGCGTGTGTGTGTGTGTGTGTGGGTGTATGGGTGACAGTGGGTTTGCAAATTATAAAGGAGACTATCTGAAAATGCGCATTTACGGGTTAGAAAACAAATCCATCTATAACTGAGGAACACCCTT
>RQTK01000014.1:1101910-1117935 GCA_003991915.1 Elysia chlorotica
ATCATCATCATCATCATCATCATCATCATCATCATCATCATCATCATCATCATCATCATCATCATCATCATCATCATCATCATCATCATCATCATCATCATCATCATCATCATCATCATCATCATCATCATCATCATCATCACCAGCAGCACCAACCATCAACATCATCACCATCATCACCACCACCATCATAACCATCGTCATCATTACTATATCATCATTTTCATCATCATAACCATCAACGTCATCACTACTATCACCCAACTAACATTGTCATCATTATCAATATCGACACCTGCCACCACCACCATCATGACACCTATCCTCCTCATCATCATTCTCATCATAAAAAATTCCCTGATTCACAGAGGAAACTCCCCCTGGTATGAGGCAACCTCTCACATCCCGCCACACGGCAAACATACCCATTCCTTACATGCTCTACGGCCTACCCGTGTTTGAAAGCAAATAGAAAACCTTTTTCTGTCAAAGCGCTGAGTACCAATCTAACAAGACGATGGGTAGTAATTACAAAAGGGAATTAGATTTAGACGCCCGTTTTCGTCACGTCTTTACACGACAAGCCCGGACGTAATTTTACTCCCACTTTATACATAGGCCTTTTACCAGAGGTCTAGATCTAGGTCTAAAAATGCTAGACGATTGTATAACGTTAGAATGAAGATGATACGATCTGAATTTAGACCTACGTGCTCCAGATCACATGACCCTGACATGTTAGCAGCAACCCATCTAACACGACGAATGTTTGCCTTGCAGCCTTGTTGCGTGCCCCAACCACATTCCTGCCAACCCAACCCACCATTAAAGATGGCGTTTTCACCCAAAAATGTGTGAGGAAATCTATTACACATCTGCTTTGCTGGCTTAAGTTTGGCAGATCTGCAAGATCCAAAGAGCAGAGTGGGGACTTGCTCGAGTTTCCTCACGTCCACTCAGCAAATGTCACAGAGAGGCAGAGACAGTCCGCACCCGTCACCGAGAAACCCCGCTACACGGTGCTACACGGTGCTACCCGGTGCGACACGGTGCTACCCGGTGCGACACGGTGCGGCACGGTGCTACACGGTGCGACACGGTGCTACCCGGTGCGGCACGGTGCTACACGGTGCTACACGGTGCTACACGATGCGGCACGATGCTACACGGTGCTACACGGTGCTACACGGTGCTACACGGTGCTACACGGTGCGCAACTACTAGGCTACCATCTTGCCAGATTTTTCGACCGCTGAAGACCCAAGCCAAACTTTACTTAATAAATTGCCTGAAAGTCATTTACGAAATTAGAGTATTTCGATATTGGATATAATAAAATTTTATATCGATAATGCTCGTTAAAAATGTGAAAACTTGGACACAGAAGGAACGGTATATCGAAAAACATCTACGTTACTAATTGTGTTGCTAAATCTAATGGTTTAAATATAGATCTACATGCTTCTTAAAAATCTGAAGATGTTGGGTATGTAGGTTGTACACAATCGTGTACACATATTTCTTGGTGAATTAAAAAAAAAAACTGAACCTAAAGTACAATACGAAAAAGCAAGGTTTGGACAAAGCTACTGTCCGTATGATTTTCCGCCTTCAACTATTATTGACAAAAAGTAAAAGAAAATGTCAGATTCTATTTTTTCACTGCATAGATGCTATCAACTACCTAACATCATACACTGAAGCTCAATGGTAGCGCGCGCGGCTTATATTCAGAGGCCATCGGTTCAAATTTCGAGCAGGCAGTTTCCTCTTGCCCCCGTCTGGCTCTAAAAATATTTATTTGGGATACGAAGGAGATTCGCTGATTATGTCTGTGACATATGATGTGACCGTGGTCATGGTATCCATGCTATGTCTCTGTGTTGCGGCATATAAAATTGTCGGACGTTAGTCCTTAGACCGTTCCGCGATATAGACTACTTGTTGACGATGGGCATGAAGAAGTCAAAAACACCACCAGGCACCAACTACCACCCACCATCATCACAACCTGCTCAGGCAGTCATGGAGAGGGGAAACCTGGACTGTCCACGCCTGAGGAAACATCCTGAATAAATTTCACGCCACACTGGTCACACATGGGCCATTTTGCGTGAGAGAGAGAGAGAGAGGGAGAGAGAGAGAGAGAGAGAGAGAGAGAGAGAGAGAGAGAGAGAGAGGAGGGAGGAGAGAGAGAGAGAGGGAGAGAGAGAGAGAGAGGGAGGGAGAGGGAGAGAGAGAGGGAGGGATAGAGGGACACAGATCTTAAAAGATATATCCTGGGATTTGTAAAGGCTTTTTTCGGTAAACAGACTGAAATACATGTATGAACTCTGTTTAAAGGCTATATGAATCGCTGGTTTCTAAAACATGTATATTCGTCTTACTTTAACTACAGTTTCGATGTATCTATCCGCATCCATGTCTGCTTCTCTATGCGTGAGTGAGAAAGAAAAAGAGATGAAAAGGAGGGCTAGATAGGTGAGGTATACAGCAAGAGATGGAGAGAATGACAAATATATAAAGACATGCCGCATATCCACTCTCAGTTGTTTTTTTTCTAATTGATGTTAGAAATTAAAATCTCTCCCTCTCTCTCGCGCTCTCTTTCTTTCTCTCTCTCTCTCTCCCCCCCCCTCTCTCTCTCTGTCCTCGTAAACCGTCTCGTATTCTTTGATCCCCAAAGATGGCCCTGTGCTGCTACAGGTATCTTATTGTCCGAGATAAGCCTCCCTGAATTCATCCTACAGAACGCTTTAAGCCCCCAGGCCTTTACCGATAGATCGGAATGCGAATAGAGCAGGTAAGCTCTAGGTACTAGGAAAGCAATTAATGATAGAAACAAGACACCTTCACAGAACAGAACGGAATGGACCCAAGTTCTTAAGGGATTAGGATGTATAGAGTCTAACTTTTAACCATGGTTTATGGAGTCCAATTCGTGGATTTAGAAAAAGAGGAGTTAGTAAATGATTGGTACTAAATTACAGCATTAGATCTAGTTCTTATCACTGAATAAAGGACATTTTCCACTACATAGAATGAAACGAATACTGCATGGATGGAACGGAAAAACCCGGTGAGACAAAACGAAGCAGCGACAAGTGAATACAAGTCGTGTGGCAAAAGCTACCAATAAAACAACACATTGAACATTGAGAGGTCGTATAAAGTTAGACGCTGGACGAAGCGTAGCTTTGGAATAGTAAAAACACAGCTTGGCTGCAGTAGTGGTCAAGCTCTATGACTTCAAATGTCGCAAGCTCTCTAATCACACTGACCGACGCCAATAAATCAGTCCGTTTGACCGCTAGTTTCGGACTCGATGGACAGGTCCAGTATTGTACAGACTGGACTCATCTATAATCACCATCGTCCGGCAAAATTGACTGGACACTGCAGGCGGTCAGTGGCATTGGCGTTCTCTTTTCAAACGTCAGTCACAATAGCTGAGACGTTGTACAACCTGGCCAGTTCTGAACAGTGCAATACATCCACTGCTCTTGGTTTTTCTAACCGTAAGAGTACAGGACCTACCCGTTTATTACTTTTTTTTTCATTTTCATTTTGACAAACTTTTATATTTTATTTTACGACCTCAAGTCAAATAAATCCGTAACTATGTAATAATATTTGTGAATTTCTCATTATCGACAAAAAAGTTTTCATATAGAATCTACTAAAGGGATGTGCCTGCAAGAAATTAGACTACGACATAAAAATCTACTAAAATAAGTTAAATTTTGACATGTTGGTATATATACATGTCTAGCTGAAGTCTGGTGATGCGGAAAAGGGTTACAGATGCTGCCTGACATGTGCGACTGGAGTTTCACCGGTGTGTGTGTGTGTGTGTGTGTCTGCCTGATTCAATATAAAGTGAGGAATACACTATTACATAAAAACTTAGAAAAACATACACCAGGGCGCCGAAAAAACTGCACCCCCCCGCCCCCCATAAAAAAACTACAACAACAAATGTACACACACAAAAAAAACAATTGTCCCCCAAAAAACAAAAACCAAGGAAAAAAAGCTACCAAAAAAACAAAAGAAAAGGCGTCATGATTTAAATACTGAGAACCAAATTAAAATACAACTTTTTTTTAGTACAACCTGTCTTTACCTCGCAAAAAGCACAACGCGTTGCAAAGAGAGCAACAGGACAAGAAACCACCAAGTGTAAGCAAATAGACACGGGAGACTTGAAGATTCTGGGCTCGTGTGTTTTTCAACTCGTTAAGCCGCTGTGACGAAACGCCATGCAAATCATTTCATGTTGGTTTACCTCTTTGACACCAAGTAGACTTTTAAGAGAGAGAGAGAGAGAGAGAGAGAGAGAGAGAGAGAGAGAGAGAGAGAGAGATGTGGACATTGCTCTAGGAGGGAGTTCTCACATTAGAAAGCCATACAGTGTTAAACACGTCACTCAAAGGCTTCACTCACAGAACGTTCCCTGAACACACAAAAAGCTTGGTGTGCTGAGTTTTCAACTTATATTCTCAGTAACTAGACCACATCGCGGGCGTATCCTGAAAGAAACGTCTGACAATTTTACGCGCTGCCAATTAATTACTGATAGGGATACATGGACGTTATTCTCAGCTTGTCATATATTGAAGTCGACCTAAACAAGGCGGTACGATTGGGTTTGAACTAGGAGTCGCTGGTTAAACGCTGTACGCTCTTCCATAGAACCACTTTGTGCTCACCCCCCTTCCTCCCCCCCTTCCTTACATTAAATAAAAAACAACAAAACAGTTTCGGTTTTAAAGGTTAGAACAGTTTAGTAGACATATTATAAAAATGAACAGTCTTATTTTTGGGCCATACCAACAATAGTACAAATAGTATCCAAGCTACCAATCATGTAACCTTTGCTCACAGTTTTAACCTACTAGTGTACAGGCTTAGTCTATACCCGTCCGTTCAGTCTATAGGACTTACAGTTGTGTTTCAATCTTACACACTCTGTATTTCAAGTTCAACGTATTCTTTTTCCTTTATAATTTCCAAACCCAAAATACATATACATTTTTATTCATGACTCTAATCCTTTTCTGACGGTTTTTATTTTGGCATGGGACTACACAGAAAAACACGTCTTGACTTTTAACCATGTATGTACGTACTTTGGATTTTCCCGTTTGTCATGCGCCGTTTCCTAGCCCTGTAAAAACAACATGCTATGAATGTTTTGGAATGTATGTAGATTAAAAGAATAAAAGAATAAACACTCCTCATAAAAATTATAATTCAACATCATGTTTTTTCTACTTGACTTGTCGAGATCTTTGTCCATCCAAAGAATATCGTTATTTTTAAGTCTTACTTCAGGGCCGAAATTCCCTTCGCCAATGAGCCTCAAACAGTATTCGTTAGAGCTTTAGATTTCGGACGACCTTGCTCAGTGTAGTGCCGTGTGTCTGTATGATTAGTAATGTATGTATGTTTGTAAGGACGGGGATTTATGATGTCTTTTATGCTCCCCAGTTGAGCTTTGACGGCCCCACCACCTTTTTTTTTATTTACCGCGAACGTTAGAGAAACTTTTGTCCAGGCTTTCTCTAGGTCTCATCAAAAACATGGGCAGGCAACTCAGTCGGTCTTCTTGCCATGTAAGGGCCATAATTAGGATAGGTGGGGAAGCGGTAGAGCCAGTTTGAGAGCCGAAGATCACGGTAGCTAAGCGTCGGCTCAGGACTGTTCTGGTCTATCTACTTCTTACTTACAATGGAGTTAGATCAGTGATGTACTGAGCCGCAGTGAGGTTGAACAGTGAAAAGAAGTTGGCGTTTCGGCCCGTTAAGGCTCCAAAAGGGTTAATAATGATGGAAACGTGAATGGCTAGAACTAAAGCTACAGGGGCAGAGATCGTGGGATCAGCTAGGCCTGGAGAAGTTATACATCGCAACAGCGCGCACAGAGAAAGGTGGGGGAGGGTCATAAACTGCTAAACGGAGAGAGAGAGAGAGAGAGAGAGAGAGAGAGAGAGAGAGAGAGAGAGAAATGGTCTAGAGAGAGGAGAGAGAGGATAGCAGGGGAAAAGGGGGGGGGGGGAGAGAGAGAGAGAGAGAGAGAGAGAGAGAGAGAGAGAGAGAGAGAGAGAGAGAGAGAGAGAGAGAGAGAGAGAGAGAGAGAGAGAGAGGAACAAATGGTATAGAAACAAAGAAAGGATTGATTTCATAAAATATTTTTGTTTTAATCCTGATAAAATTACGTGTACGGCAATGGACGAAAACAGAAAGAAGAAATCCATAAATATTATAATATTGTTATTAGATTAGTACAACAACACACGCATGTGACCGGCTAAAGCAGGAGTCATGGTATTCTCGCACTGTTTCTGTGTGGCAGTACGTAAAATTGTCAGACGTAAGTCTTGCTTGGGACCCATCCACAATATATACTGATGATATAAGCAATAAATAATGAAGTCATGAACCCAAAAGACCAGACAGAGGAATTGAAGTTTGTTCTTACATTCTGAGTGACTCCTCAGCCCAGCGCTTCTATCCGAGTCTAGATCTATCCTGAACCAAAAACTGATTAGAAATTCCGCAAGCCTCACAAGTCAACATCCCACATTCTGGCCATACCGCGACACCACTCAAACAAACTCAGCACTGTCATTTCAATATTGGGCTCAGTTGAGCTGGTTGCTTAGGGTCCAACGTCAGCACTATTTAGTATATAATGTGGAAGGCCCAAGACTGACGTCTGACAATTTTATCTGCAGACACGACAGTGAGGGGATACCATGACTCCTGTCTCAGCCGGGCACATTGTACTGACACCGACCCAACCAGTAGGGTGCGAAATCGGAGAAATAAAATTTGGACCGATTGTAGTTTTCAAACCGGGCACCTTCCGATGGGGAGATCAAAGCTCTTCCAATTGCGCCAGTTCGGCCCCCTTCTCTGGGCGAGAACTGATTAGAAATTCTAGTATGTAAGCCTCGGAAGTCAATACACGCACTCATTTTGATTTCACGTCAGGACAAAACTTAATTAAATACAGCACTGCTCTTTAAGCTTGGACCTCCTTTGTAATATTAATGTCCTATATTTATCTAAAATACTACCAATCGTTATTAATCAAGAGATTATCCGGCATATTACGACTGGGGTGATAAATGGAACCTTTGTAAAACAAAATTACTGCATACTTATTTGATTATTTCCAAATCTAGTTTTCTGTCTTATTTTCACAATTGAGTTAAAAGCGACTCACTTTTCTGCAAAATATGTCTATGTACTTTACAAAGTGAAGTTTAAAATAAAAAACATCTGCTTATTAAACCATTTACTAAAAACAGTACGTCGAAAAAATTAAGGTGGAAAGCTTAACTGCTCTATTAAACCTGTGTGTACCTCCGTCTCACCTGTCTCTTTCACAGACATTTAATCCACTAACAGAAAGGAAAACAAGAACTTAATGGAACAATAAACAGGCGCTGAGCGGACTATGCCATTCAAGATCCATTGTCCTACTATTGTTCTACTAGAACAACAGATCTGGCGATATCCGATTTGCCTAAGCTCATTGCGACACACACACACACAAACACACACACACACACACACACATACAATGGAGTTTTATGTATCGCGACGACAGGTATTAGTACCAACAAATGGCAACCAGAAATGGCAACCTTACTCCAGAAAGTCGTATATTTCGTTCTTGTTCTCCCACACTACTCCTGGTTGAGACGGTGCCAGTATAATAACTATGACCTGCTGACAGACAAGGCATGATATCCTCGCCCTGGCTATGTGTGGCAGCACTTAAATTATCAGACATTAGTTTTGAGACCCATCCACGCTATAGCCTATTGGCCTATAGTGCTGGTATTGGACGCTAAACAACAAACTCAAACTAAAACCTCTACGTCGAGATAGGGGTACCAGCTGCAATGTTTTCATATGTTTTAGATTTGTGTGTGTGTGTGTGTCCAAATGCTACATAATTCATAAAACTTAAAAAAAAAAAGGCAAAAGAAGATCATAACTTCAGATTTATATTAATACTCCTTGTGATGGGGATGCATCAAGCAACAAATTCGAACTTCAACTCTTACACTTTATTAGTGCACAAAACGTACACTTTCATCTCTGTAGGGCAGCATATAAAATTGTCAGACTTAAATCTTGAAGCCCATCAACAAAGTAGACTGCATAATGGTGACTTTATGCACTAAACAAACAAACCTAAACTCAAAACTTTCACAAAATTGCTGCAGACTTTGCTATGTGTTTAAGTTGGCAGGCCAGCAAATCTAAGTAAGCCGGACCTGGGGCTAGGGTCCAGCACAATGCATGATGTAAGCGGTCAGTGGGGCGTGGCTAATCAGCTGGCGTTGACCAGTGCTGGTCGGGCGTGAACCAGCGGCCAGAGTAGTTTATCTGGACATAGGGACTGGACAATTTATTCCTCTATGGTCCTTTTTATTCTGTTTCTCTCTCTCGCTCTCTCTGTCTATGTATCTCTCTTTGTACATCCCTCTTTCTCTTTGCATCTCTCTCTCTCTCTCTCTCTCTCCCTCTCTCTCTCTCTTTGCATCTCTCTACTTCTTTCCGCCGCCTCTCTCTCTCTCTCTCTCTCTCTCTCTCTCTCTCTATCTCTATCTCGCACACACTCCTTTCCCACAATCACCATGATCGTGTTAAGCCTGTTTTATTTTGGAGCAACCAATCCCACTTCCGGTAATTTACAAGGTCAACTGGGGTCAAAACAAAACCCGTTCTCTTGACAAATTTGTGACTGGGAAGGTTTAAAACAACAACGAAAAAAAACGACAAACAAAGCCGACACACACACTGTTAATGTTTTATTTCCCTGAATTTGACCAATTTTGGGATCCTTAATCTACCACTGCAATCTCAAACTTTTAAATCTGAATTGTCCAATACATACACACCATGAACGGCGGATCTGTAGCATTAGTTGTCCTATATATAATCTCCTAACCGTCACTTCAACCCAGCTGGATTCCCAGGCCAGACCGACAGACGTCATCCGGGTTTAAACCATGTCTGGACTGGACACCGTGCATTAGAAAGAAGTGGAAGTGGCTCAAGCGGTAGAGCGTTCGTTGGTCTCCAAATTGTGAGGCACGGTGTTCGAATTTCACGATCGGTGGATTAATTTGTCCGATTCCGTCCTCTGTAACTAGTTGGGTCGGTTTCAGTATAATCTGATCGGCTGAGACAGGAGTCATGGTATCCCCGCATTGTTTCGTGTGTGGCAGCACATGTCAGACGTCAGTCTTGGGTCCTGTCTACAATATAGCCTATAATGTGCTGAGATTAGATATTAAAACAACCCAACTCAACTCCATGCATTAAAGTAAATTGTAAAGTCTCTAATACTTGGGTTGAAAGCCCTGTTGGTATAAACGATATAGCTATCCACCTTCCGATGTCCGTATGTTTCAGCAACAACATTCTGTTCGCATCGAGATCGCCACAAAAACAACACCGATGAAGAACTGTGGATAGATTTGCCACGGACACTTGAGCAACAAACACTAGATTATGTACGGATAGGTCCATACGGTCTATACATTTAGAATGCTGACGTTTTGCTTTTGAGCTCAAGTGAGCCAAACCTAGTTTTGAACTTTGTTGGATTACTGCACTTGTGCTTAAGAGAAACTCACACAGAGACGGGGATTGTTAGAAATAATTCAGCGTGACAAATTTATGAAAAAATGTGGTCGAAAGTTTAAACGCAGGATTAACGCTTGTTTGGTTTAAACCTTTCAGTAAGCTGGTAAAACCTTGATAGGTTTGGACATCTGTCCTTCCGTCCAGAAAATGTTTGTCCAGCTACATGGATCAGGGGGATGCGGATTGCTCAGGCGTTTAAGGTTCGGAACCTGAAGTGGAGCGTAGTGAGTTCAAATACTGAGGGTAAACTGTCTCCCGCTCTGTCTTTTTCTGTCTGTCTGTCTGTCTGTCTGTCTGTCTGTCTGTCTGTCTGTCTGTCTGTCTGTCTGTCTGTCTGTCTCTGTCTCTGTCTGTCTCTGTATCTGTCTGTCTGTCTGTCTGTCTCTCTCTCTCTCTCTCTGCCTGTCTGTCTGTCTGTCTGTCTGTCTGTCTGTCTGTCTGTCTGTCTGTCTGTCTCTTGTCTGTCTGTCTGTCTGTCTGTCTGTCTGTCTGTCTGTCTGTCTGTCTGTCTGTCTGTCTGTCTGTCTGTCTGTCTGTCTGTCTGTCTGTCCATTTCTGACGATGTATAAACATGCATAGACATTTTAAAATTTCCCTCGGGACTCTCTCTAAATGTACTCCAGCTGTTGTCCAACACTAACATTAAGATCACTCCCCCCTATGTCTAGTTCTATTTTTCATCAGATAATGTATGTACATATTTTATAGAACCTTCTTGAGTTGTCCTTAAAGTGCCTCTAAAGGAACACCCAAAAGGCACAAACCAGATCAACACGGAATGAAACCTTCCCCATTTGAGACCCAAAACCTACTCCAAGGTTAGACCAAACCCCCAGGAGGGTCACCCCACCTGAACCCAGGGTCCGACAGTGATTGGGAAAATCTAGGTATACCTGACACATCGATCGATTGGATCGATCACCACTGGTATCGATCTGTTGTCATGTTGTCGAGCTTGGATATTAAGGCGATTGGTTCTATGGTTCTGTGCATCTATTTATAGAGACGTATATCTCTGTATTGAGCTGTACATTTGTCTATCTATCTACAGGACTGGGAGACTACGAATGGCAGGACCTGGACAATATGACTGGCACAGTAACGGTGCCGGGGGTCGGTGGAATTATTATTGGATTTGCGATCTCCAAACTATAACTGATGACGTCATAACGGCACTTTATCAAGGTGGATTCTGATCGCTGATTGGCTCCGTAAGGCTAGGCTAGAGTTGTGATTGGACGCTGGTGAAGATTTCCTACGGGCCACGTTTATGGCAAGGCCTCTAATGTTGGAGAGACCAGGTCGTATTTAACTTACTCTCTGTGTGAATCCAGGACTTGATATGGGTTAGCATGGGACATGGCTGTTCTTTTCTTGATTTATATATGTTGGTTTCTCGTCATCTTTTCCTTCTCTCTTTCTTTCGTTCTTTTTCTTTCTTTTTATCTACATCATGATTGTCAAGCTGGCTCCAATGAACTTGTATATAGTATCTAATTTTTAAATCTTTGCCGTAGGTTGCTCTTTGGACGAGTGAGCTAATGAACGAGATCTCCCACAAGCCCAAAAAAGGCCAATACATACTCTACCACTTGGTGGTTGATTGAGAGATTTAGCCCTGGGGCAGGAGTGAGGGATAAGATCTACACCATACCAGAACAACAGGCATAACACGGTGCCACTACTTATACCAGTGCACTGCTCGAGGGTCAGAGGAAAAACAAAACAGTGGCCTTGCAAAGTGGACGCCTCAGTGCAGAAAAGTCCAGCAATGGTCAGTCACTTCAGTTGTAAAATGGCGTAACTCTTTTTTAAATATTAAAAAATAAAGTATTTTTTATAAATGAGATAGATCATTCTATAACTCAGAACACGTAATGGCAAACATGAAGTAGAATATTGACATATTGCTTTTAGGCACATAGCACAAGTGGGCTAACCCTATCATTGGACTACATCAGATTACTGCTCTTGTCCTTACAAGTGGCGGGATTATAGATCTACACATTACTAAAAAAAAGGAACAAATCTAATACCAATGTTGGCTGACACGGATTGTGGTATGAAACTCAAATGGATAATTATAAGTTTTGGGAAATATCATTTTATTTAAAGGCTTTTTTCACTTGAAAATTCATGGATAAGTATAATATGTAAGCGTTTAAAGATAGGTAAATAAAGAAAAAACCTTTACGAAGAGGTTTCTCTCACTGAATGGTATGTGTCTAAAGCGAGAAAGTCATCAATAAATTGAAGGTACTAAAGACTGACAGAATATCTACAGGATTTCGACCAAAGTTCGAGTGAAGGCAAAATATCTAGATGCAGTATACGAGGAAAAAACTTTGAAATATTTTGATGATGAGTTGCAGACTGTTTATTTTGAGTCTATTAGGACGTAAGGGGTGGCTCAATGGTAGAACTCGCAACTTTTTACTGGGAGATTGGGAGTTCAGTCCTAAATCAGGGCGCCTTATTCCCTTCATGTTGGGCTTGTGTCACTGTAATGAAATAATTCACTGTCTTTATGGCTGAGAACATACAGTTCTCAGGCATTAGTCTTGGGACCCATCCACATTATAACCTCGTTTCGGTTACTGAATGTTGAGAAATTAAAAACATCAACCAAACAGTCCAAAAAAGGTTTCAAGATGGTTTTGGTATGTACGTTCTTTGTCCACTGTTTAACTACCTTGCCGTTTTCTTTTTTTTTCGTCGCTTTTCACCTGGTTGTTGTTTATTGCTGGCGTCATTGGTTCATTAGGTCTGGACAGAGACGAGTCTGACCACATTCCGGCTCGGCAGAATTTCGGACTTGAGGTCTGAGTCTCTTCATCGTTGGTCTAGTCTGGCTAGAACTCTAAAGGTATGCGCAAAACATCATACTCTTTTCTTCCTACATTGGATTTTATTTCTACATTAATCTGTTTGTATGTCTGCCTGTTCGTATTTTCTGTGTCTTCTGTCTTCACCAACCTCACGCCTGAGTTAAAAAATCATATTCTTTCAGTTTGCACGCAATTTATCTCCCCTTGTTAGGGATGATATCTCATGTGTAATAGTAACAAATTTCATTTTATTTTATTTTCTTGATTCCTGGTCCCACATTTTTTATCTTTTATCTAAATAAGAAAAAAAAACACCAGCACACAAACCAGATATAGTTAGGACGGGGCGGCCTTGAAATATAGACGACCTTGAAAATACATGTATTAAAATTAGCGAGAATGGAAAATATTACCGAACATCTTAATAAAGCCGTGACTAGAGCAAGAAAATCAGCGCCCAAGGAACTAGACCTAGACTTAACTGTAGTCCATGCCATGAAGGTAAACGCAGACACGAAAAGAAGACTGTTTTAGCATCCCTCGCATTTTTGTTAAAAGAATGAAGCGAAATGTAAAGCGAAAGCACAACTAGTTGAACCAGAATTTGTGTGGTCTCTCTATCTCTGCTACTGGGAATATCCTGTGTGTCTAGAAAAGTGGGAGTGTGTATGTGCTTCAAGCATGCAAAGAATGTGACATAAAGTCAAACACCTTAAGGACAGAGCTAACTACGTGCTTTGGATGAGTTTAGAGATCCTTAGAGATCCTAGGTTAGTGCTGGGATCAAGACTTTACTAGTTCCTATGTTGGAGACTTTTTACTGACTCAAAAAGCGGGCGATGGGGCCTCAGACAATCCTCATAGAACAGACCTATACCGAAAAAATTAAACTTTGTTCTTTGATATTTATATACATTTGGATTTTTAAGCATGCGCCCCTAAAAAAAAAACATCAACAACAACAACAACAACAACAACAACAACAACAACAACAACAACAACAACAACAACAAAAAACCCAAAAGCCACCCAAAGTAACAACAAGATGCATATTTCTAGGATAAAAGCGCAGTAATTGAGGTGTTCATTTAAAATACAACTAGATCCGACCCCACACGCAGCTTTAGGACGATACTCGGTCACGTAAACACCAGGGGTTTGTTCACTTTTACCCTATAGAGGACCCCCCCCCCCCCCCCCCCCCCCCCCCATACATGGTCCAACTCTCCCCACAAAAAGTGATTTCTGAAATCAGGAGATTTGGTCAAATAAAGGAGGCCATAAATACAAACAAGAGGAGCGATCATTTAGTGTCTTGTTGATATTGGCATGTCACTTAGAAAAACTTTGGGTTAGTTTTGCTTTTATTCTCAACACTAACGGAATAAAAAGGTCATTTCTCATTGTAGACCTGTTTAAAAAGTTCAAACCGTTTCTAAGTATAGCCATGTAAAATAAATTTAGGTCAAGGTAATGCTCTATAACAGTGGTGGGAGGAAATAAACAAAGAGGTAGAGACAGGTCCTGAGAGAGAACGAGAGAGAGAACGAGAGAGAGAGAGAGAGAGAGAGAGAGAGAGAGAGAGAGAGAGAGAGAGAGAGAGAGAGAGAGAGACAGAGAGAGACAGAGAGACAGAGACAGAGAGAGAGAGAGAGAGAGAGAGAGAGAGAGAGATGCAGACAGGACAGACAGACAGACAGACACTAAGAGAGAGAGAGAGACAGACAGACAGACAGACAGACAGACAGACAGACACTAAGAGAGAGAGAGCGAAGGTAAACATAAAGACATTAACTTAGACGACAACCCCAGCAGCCTTATCAGGCATTTCCCATCATTCAGTGCCAGAGATTCTAGGTTTCGCCTAAACAGGTTGTCACGTGACTTCCGCCAGGCGGACCGTAGGTTTGGTAAGAGACCGATTATTGACTCTGGAATCGAGCATAGAATCAAGTGGTACCGGTACCAATTTCTCTCAGGATTCGAATCTGATGCCAAATATCGATTCCCGGCACCACCCCAGGATCCACAGGGCACAGGCCGACAGACCGGCCAGGCAGAGATAAATCCGAGACAGGGCTGTCCCTGTCATAATTATCGGCGGCTCAGACCTAGACAGAGAGCGGCATGTCTCCGATAAGTCACGTGCTTCACCGTCCCGCAGGTCCAATTACAGATTAAAGTAAATCTTCTCTATTTTACAGTTTTACAAATACCCAAATGGAGATCTGTTAAAATACTTGTGTCGATGAACTTTGTAATAAAACTAAAACAGCAATTAGAAATAACTGTGCATTTTGTTGCATTGGCCGAGGAGATTAAGGGGGAAAAACAAAGAAACTTAAACGCTACTGTTCTCTCTACGTGTTTTTTTCTTCTTTGTACTGTTTTGCCTGGTTCTTCTTCTTATTTACAAACATGTTCAGCTGAAAACAATGTATTTTTTCCTTGCTTAAGAAATACCAAACACAGGCTTGAGGCTGTAAACAGACAGACAGACAGACAGACAGACAGACAGACACTAAGAGAGAGAGCGAAGGTAAACATAAAGACATTAACTTAGACGACAACCCCAGCAGCCTTATCAGGAATGTCTCATCATTCAGTGCCAGAGATTCAAGGTTTCGCCTAAACAGGTCGTCACGTGACTTCCGCCAGGCGGACCGTAGGCTTGGTAAGAGACCGATTATCGACTCTGGAATCGAGCATAGAATCAAGTGGTACCGGTACCAATTTCTCTCAGGATTCGAATCTGATGCCAAATATCGATTCCCGGCACCACCCCAGGATCCACAGGGCACAGGCCGACAGACCGGCCAGGCAGAGATAAATCCGAGACAGGGCTGTCCCTGTCATAATTATCGGCGGCTCAGACCTAGACAGAGAGCGGCATGTCTCCGAAAAGTCGCATGCTTCACCGTCCCGCAGGTCCAATTACAGATTTATGAGGGTGTCGCGGTGTATGCGGTTCTCTGCGGCTACCTACGGTTATTTACGGCTATGCACGCTACGGCTCTTTACGGTTACATGCGGCTGTTTACTGTTACCTACGGACGTTATATAGCCGGTAGCCGTTACCGCGTCGACGTGCCGTAAATACAAACTCCAATTCCATCTCTAACCTACGTTTTTTTTACGGCGGAGAAGAGAAAGAGCAATAAATAAATATAGGTATGACAGCTATTGACAGGTAATGGTATTTCACGGTACGTATCCACTGACGGACGTCTTTGCACGGGAAAATAGACGGACGGATTGTTAGGAACTTGATTTATTATGTATGAAGAGATAAAGTCAGGATCACTCTAAATACCGAATGACAACAACACAGAGAATAATATATCGAGCGGCCAACCATCGCTCAGAGGGATATATGAATACTGTAGAAGGTCGGTGTCCACTTCAAAGAAGCAACAATTTCATCAATATTGGGAGATCATCGGTGCAACGAAACGCGGTGAATAACTCTATTGTTGACATTGACGATTTTTTTAAATATATAATATACCCCCCCCCACCGTTA
>RQTK01000014.1:1122373-1137940 GCA_003991915.1 Elysia chlorotica
TATCTGTCTATCTATCTATCTATCTATCTATCTATCTATCTATCTATCTATCTATCTATCTATCTATCTGTCTATTTATCTGTCTATCTATCTACCTATCTATCTATCTATCTATCTATCTATCTATCTAGAGAGAGAGAGAGAGAGAGAGCAAGATTGCTATCCAGGCATCTCTTAAGACTCTACAACGTGCCCGCCCAACGATGAGAAATCTATACGAGATATACAATCCAATATGCGAACTTGGGCCTCCTCTGGCGCATTTATTAATATTATTATCAAGGTTAGGCTAGTCTGGGCTATGTGTGTGTGTGTGTGTGTGTGTGTGTGTGGAGGGGGAGGGGCAGGCCGTTTTTGTCACAGAACCAATCGGTAAAGAAAATGGTTGCCCCAACAAATTCTTAAACATGTACAAATCTCTGTTTTTTTAAAGCTTTATTTAGTTCTGTGTGTCTGTGTGTGTGTGTGTGTATGTCTGTCTGTCACCCTATCCCTTCCTCACAATCAGTCCATTTGCCTCCAGTTACCTACTTTTTTTGTCTTTGTCATCTTCCTTGTATTTACTTTCAACATTTAACATACCTAACTTTCTCTCCCTACCAAACACCACCCACATATTGCATGACTAGTCGCGAAATGGTAAACAAAGAAAGTCTTTAAGTCAAACTACGATAGAGTAAAACGCCCCACCCTATTCCCACACAATCTACACGCCGACTGGCAAACAAAACTACGATAGAGTAAGACGCCCCACCCTATTCCCACACAACCTTCACGCCGACTGGCAAACACAAGACTCTACTACAGTTCTCTCTTCCTCATATCAGTTAGGCAGGGATGGGGTGGGAGGCGAGATGGCGTAGGTGGTAACGCACTGAGTTGCTATCATAGAGGTCCACCGTTCGATTCCACGATCAGTCAAAATCGATTTGTCAGACTTTGTCCCCTACTGATATGATTAGATATAGAACCCATTAAGATAACAAGATGTGGTATCCCCGCTGCATTCTGTGTGTGTACATAAAATTGTCCGCCGCCCCCCATCCCTGTAAATTATTCAGAGTAACATGAACCGAAGCATCGGCGCTCCTTCATGCTACCCCTTAAACCCAGCGGTGAGAACTTCTCTAACCCAACTCTAAATCTACCGCTCTCTTTATTTTTCTCTCCATCTCTCTCTCTCCCACTCTCTTTATCTCTCTCTCACACACACACACACACACACTGACACACACAAACAAAATAGTAATGTAATTTGTCAACTCACACCCACTGTACAACTAACGTTTGGTCTAAGAGTCCGCCATCTCTGATAGTCACTCCATCTCCGAGTATTTCCTGGACACATCCAAAGTCGGTACTAACAATCGACTCATAGTACCAATTGCGACACAAACCACTCGAGCATATATACTTGTCCCATTGTCTGAGTGGACACACTAGAGATAGAATCACTTGGTTTGAAAGTGGCGGCAGGTCGCGATTTATTATCTTGTTCTTTCCGTATCTTTCCTTCTCTCTTGCAAAACGCTCATTCTTGCTAGCTCTATTTCTCCGTTTTCCGGATTTCAGATTTCATATCCTCTTTTTGTTTCTATATTCAGCCCGTTCCTCTCTTTCGTTCAATCTATCTCTCTACATTAATTGTAATATCTTTCTATCCCTCTCTCCCCTGCTCCCCTCTTTTTCTCTGTCCGTCTGTCTGTCTCTGTTTCTCTGTCTTCTCTTTCTCTCTCAGTCTATCTGTCTGTCCATCTGTGTATCTGTTTGTCTGTGTATCTGTGTATCTGTTTGTCTGTGTATCTGTGTATCTGTCTGTCTGTCTGTCTCTGTCTGTCTGTCTGTCTGTCTGTCTGTGTATCTGTGTATCTGTTTGTCTGTGTATCTGTGTGTCTGTCTGTCTGTCTGCCTGTCTCGGTACTTCTCTCTTTCTCTCACTCTCAATTCCTCTCATCCTCTCCATCGAATACCTAAAATAGCCACCATCTAAGGCTCAAAGATCAAGAAATTCCGCAGACTCTTATTTTGGTATTTCGCAAGAACTGAGCAAGGTAAAAAAATCATAATCGGATCGAACGCATTAAAACCAAACGATTACTGCTTAGTATTTTAGAGACAGACAAGAGAGAGATAGATAGAGAGAGAGAGAGAGAGAGAGAGAGAGAGAGAGAGAGAGAGAGAGAGAGAGAGAGAGAGAGAGAAAGTGGGGGGGGGGGGGGAGAAAGGGCGACAAAGTTAAGAAGAAAACAAAGATAAAAACAAAACCCCTTTGCTTTAAACTTTCGCATTGTTTTTATTCTTCCTAAACGCTTCAACACCTCTCACTTCATGTACGTGCCAAAATTCCTCACCTTTACACAAAGATAATTATTACATAAGCATTGTCTCTGTGTGACAGCACGTGCAACTGTCAGACATTGGTCTAGGGACTCGTCCACAATATAACACTTATAGTGTTCACATTAAGCGCTTCTACACAAACCCTCACTCCAACGTGTTTTACAAAACAAAAGTGCCATGGTTAAAGGATGGATCTAGACCGAAACTTCCAAAATAGCGGACCGAATCACCGAGGTAGACAAAATAATTGCATTTAGAGTCAAACTAAATTGTACTATTAGGAGCAGAAAAATCATTTCTCATTGTAGTGGTGTAGGTTGATCAGCCTGAGTAAAAACTACTGTCTGAGTATCAATCTGAACTAACAATGGTAATTTTTTTTTTACCCTTATCACTTTCGCCAATATCTGGCAGACTAGCACTGTAACAGACCAGGGAAGATTGTGTATGACATGTACAGGTGGCTGGAACTCTGGACACGTCATGCCTTCTGTTGTTCATCTGGTGCTGTTCTCACTCCTTCCTCCATTCCATTGAAACCTTTGAAAAAACCTATCTTCCCAATCTCTCTCTCTCTCTCTCTCTCTCTCTCTCTCTCTCTCTCTCTCTCTCTCTTTTATCTGTCGTCTTATTCACTTCAACCGATACGACTATACTTGCTATCGTTATCTAGTTCCAAATCTGAGTTTATTCTCTCCCCTATCTCATCACCCATAGAGTTACGCCTCCTTGTACTAAGCTTGGAACAAATGCTCACACACTTCCGAATCGCAGTGGGAGGGGGGCGGGGTCAAATCTCTCGGTGAGTAATGAGCAGTTGGGAATCCGATTTCGTCATGCGGCTGTATGTATACGGGGATCGTGGGGGAAAAACAAAATAATGAGCAATAGATAGAGAGAGGGAGAGGGGGGAGGGAGTGAGAGAGAGAGAGGGGGAGAGACAAGGGATAGAGATATATGGGACGCCATATAGAGATACAGGGACAAATTGTGGGGAACAAAAAAAAATGAATTATAAAGAGCGAGAGAAGAAAGAGCAACGGAAAGGGAGAGGGGGTGAGAGAGAGGGAGAGGAAGAGAGAGAGGGAGTGAAAGAGATGGGGCGACTGATACAGATACAGGGACAGATGTTCCCCTGGCGTGATACTGAGGCATCATCCATCTAACTATGGAGAAATATGGAGCTACAGAGAAACGGAGAAAGAGGGAAGAAAAGGGGGATGGATAGATTATAAGTATAGATGGAAGCAGAGTAAAACGGATAGAGAGAGAAAGAGAGAGGAAGAGAGAGAAATAGAGAGAGAGATACACTGTGATATAATCAACCTCACCATAGAGAGATAGAGTGATAGTAGAGAGGGTCATAGGCAAAGTGTACAGGAGAGAGAGGGAGAGAGAGGGGCGGAGAGAAAAGGTATGAGAGATAAAGAAGCGGAGACAAAGAAAGAAAGAGAGAGATAGATAGAGAGAGAGAGAGAAAAGACAGAGTTATGTTCTCTTGTGTAATGTTGGATTGCTTGGTGTCTGTAGAAGGGCCCTGTACCATGACAGTTGTACTGCTTGCGTGTTTGCATCTCTGTCTAGACACACGAACCAGGGAGGCAGGGGGAGCAGAGGCAGATGGCGAAGAAAAGATTAGTGGAAAAAGAGCGGGAAAGGAATAAAACATTCTTAATAAGGACAATGATTGGATTTGGGGGCAGAAAGAAGGAGATATAGATTCGGCAGATGTGGAATAGGAAAGAAGGGAAACTTAAACAGGGAAGAAAATTGATCTTTGAAGAGATGGATGATAAAAAGACATGCATAGGGTGAATGGATAAATCGGGAGAGATAGCTACAGAGAGAGAGAGAGAGAGAGAGAGAGAGAGAGAGAGAGAGAGAGAGAGAGAGAGAAAGATAGAGAGATAAAGATGGAGAGAGAGGGAGAGAGAGGGAAAGAGAGACATAATGATACGCAGAGGGGAGGGTTGGAAGAAATAGATATATGCTTAAGCTAGCGGAGGCTAGAATGTAATTACATGAAGACATACAGTTTCGAGTTTGATTGAAGAGATGAATCATAGCTTGTGAGATGTGAGACCTGGAAACAGTCCTCCCATCATCGATCTAGGTGATTTATTGGGGGGAGACGTCCGCTCTAGGCATCCTGTCCTGAGATACTGATTGAGATAATTTATTGCATCAGTGTTAATACTACATTCGTTAATGACTTTCTTTCTATCAATTTATCTATCTCTCTGTCTCTCACTCTCTCTCTCTCTCTCTCTCTCTCTCTCTCTCTTTCTCTCTGTTGATCTGTCTGTCTCTCTCCCTGTTTGGGTGGCGCAGTAGAACATCGACTTCCGACGATACAGTGTTCTTTGTGAACTGTTAGGTATGTAAAGGCGGGCAGAAAATTAATTCATGTACCGCGCAGATTTAGTCCTGATCTCTAAGAGTTCCGACTAACAACCGTTCTCTTATTTAGACATTAAATAGTAGGCAGAAGTAAAGCACAAAACAGACCCAAACAGTGACTTTCTTGTCATGCTAACCCCTTTCGTGACACAAGGCTTAGGTGCTTTTAGAGTAATTTATTCAGTACCTAGAGCGTCAAATAGGTCACAAAAAGGCTACTAATCTCAAAGAGTCCCTTGCTGGTTCCCACACTATCCACGCCAGGTCAATAACCGATCACCGTTACTTAGTTCGATATCCCCTAGGGCGTCCTCCGACCAACACATTTTGTTTAGAGACCGTGCGTAACGGTGCGCAGTGTGAAGACGAAGACGAGACGTAATGAAATCTTCACCAGCGTCCAATCCTAGCTATATCCTAGACTGAAGGAGCCAATGAGCGATATGAAAATCACATGCTTAGAAGGTGTTATTCCGTCATCTTTTTTAATTTTGTGGATCGCGATATGTTTGTTATTGGGTAGTCACGTATCGACAATACAGTAACCTATGTACTTTTTCGCATTGTAATTACACTAGGATTAGTCCATACTTTCTTACTGCGTGAGCTCTAACCCTACATTAGTTTACAGATATTTTTTTATGCTTGGTGTCATTGGGATCAGAAGAATTACACCACTGTAATGTATTAACAAAGCACTCATTATATATCCCTATCCTAATTAAAGGATTAATGTTGACGTCCGGTCTAACCTCATTATCGTCCCCCATTGCTGCATTGTTCAGTCTACTGTCCTTTGGTCGAGGGGGTCATCGGACTGACTGGACAGGAAACAGTTGGTCTGTTGTTAGTCTAACTGGCGGATTATTTGAAATGTTCCCAGTTCGAACCCCACGATTGGTTAAACAACGTATTTTTTGTACTGCTTGGGTCGGTGTCAGTATACTGTGACCAGCTCAGATGGGCGTCCAATTCTGTTACCATTGTCTGTGTGTGGTAGCACATAAAATTGTCAGACGTTGGTCTTGGGCCCCATCCATAATATAGCTTATGTAGTGCTGACGTTGAACATGAAGCAACCAACTCAACTCAAGTTTTCCCGCATTCACCAAGTTAATAACTGTTGACTCGTGGCACAAAACAAACTTTGTGACATCACCATTAGGGGCCGACCTGTACAAATAATAGAAGCATGGGTTTCTCTTTGAAGAGCTAATTGTTTGACCTTGTTCTATAAATAGCCATTGTCCTGCAGGCTTAAGTCCGTGTGGCACAGCTTTGTGGAGTGGATAGAGAGAGAGAGAGAGAGAGAGAGAGAGAGAGAGAGAGAGAGAGAGAGAGAGAGAGAGAGAGAGAGAGAGAGAGAGAGAGAGAGAGAGAGAGAGAGAGAGAGAGGACAAAAATGATGAGAGAGGATAGAGGGAGACAGAGAAAGATAGAACAAAAATGTGATAGAGAAAGAAAGAGACAAAGAGAGAAATACGACATAGAGAGACACAGGAAGACACGGAGAGAGAATCAGAGAAAGAGAGAGATATAAGAGAGAAAGAGGGATCTAGCTGAAGGGAAAAAGAGAAAGGGATTGAGAGGCAGAGAGAAGTATCTACGACATGTCAAATTCAAACATCAGTCTTCCCCCAAATGGAATGTCTGACAAATGTACGTCTAAAAACAACAATACTCTCTAAGTGTAGTGTAGTACGCATAGTAAATTTTAGTAATTCCAGTGCAACGAACACATAACCCGTGTAATGTCCTCTTAGAAGGAGACAAGGAGACCTATCAGACCTACATAGGTCCGGGAAAGGCCGATCTCTGTACGGGCTATACATACGCCAAGTAATAATGTTTGCATTGTTTGGACCAGTTCCACTGTAAGGTGACCTCAAGGTGACCCATCCTGGTGTATACAGTCCAGCCTGTGACTGTGTGACCAGTGACGATAACGCTGCAGAGTCACAGATACAGATACAGTAGGCTACTAGAGCTAGAGCTAGATCTGGGTTACTTCTATAGAATTAGAATGTACACCTAGATAGATCTAGTGCTGGTGGTGTTGTAAGGTTCTAGGGTTGGAAGTGGTAGTATTAAGGAATGCAATGGTAACTCTTTAAAGTTAAGGAGAAGGGGGTACACCAAAAGAGAGAGAGAGCGATGCTGATGCTGTTGTTATTACTGTTATTGCCGTTGTTGTGTTTTTTGTTTATGTTGTGGTTCTTCATATTGTATATTAAAATGAACCCTACTTACCTTACAGGTAACCCTGTAGATTCCCAGGTGTTAAGGTAACCCTGTAGATTCCGCTAGACCAGTTAATTAAACAAATCCTTGGCAGCTAGACCAGGTCATGCACGACTGTTTGGGCAGCTACACCAGGTCATGCACGACTGTTTGGGCAGCTAGACCAGGTCATGCACGACTGATGCTACGAGAGTGGCTTGGCTCCAGCGAATACAGAACGACAGAGATCACAAGTTATTGTCACGATAATGACAAGTCTTCCAAGCCCTACAAACAACGGGTTCTTAATCTAGATCTACATGCAGTTTCTAGATCTGAGTTTCTGCTCTCTATCTTTCTGTTACTTGCACAAACAAGCGGTTGGCTAAAGGTCCAGAGCCAATTAGCAGCGACTGCAAGTTATTATGATGTTAAGTTAGAACTCCAGCTGCTACCTACAGAGCCTAGATTTAATCTAGTCTTTTATACAGATTTGTAGTAGTCTCTATCTAGCACCACTAACAGAATGTTTACGTCAACTGAAGGTCGGAAAAAATGATACAAAGTCAAAGGCAAATTATAATGATGATAAGGATTCTAGGCCCTACATACATAACCTAGATCCACAATCCAGATGCTGGTACTAGATAGGTCCCTATCAGGCACTTACACGTACAGATTATCCAATGCACTTGTAAATCCCTGACGACAAAATGCATAGAAGCTGACACGGGATAAGGGCCCTAAAGTCGTGCACTGTTAAGGCAGGTTGTAAACATCAACTGAAGCAGGGCGCGCATATATAGCCCTTACACTGTAAACTGCTATGAATACACTGGCACACAGGGACACACAGGGGCATATACAGTGTCACCATGTCGCTGGAATGTGCCAGTCTTAGTGCCCTATACACGGCTGTCCTTGGTTGGTCCTGACCCCTCAGCAGACGGTCTGGTCTTAGGTTTGCCGTAAGGGCCAGGCAGATTGAAGGCCTGTCATGGTTATGTTCTATACAAAAACATTATTATCTAGATAATTATATAGGTTATGATGCTTCTCTAAAAAAATGAGGATGATGATGATGATGAAAAGGATGCTGCTGCTGATGATGATGTTAATGCTACTACTACTACTACTACTACTACTACTACTACTACTCCTGTCAACTGCTGCTGTTGTTGTTTTTTTTAATGATACTACTACTACTACTACTACTACTACTACTACTACTACTACTACTACTACTACTACTACTACTACTGCTACTACTACTACTACTACTACTACTACTACTGCTACTACCACTACTACCACTACTTCTACTATTACTATTAATCTAAACAATAAAACCTCCCTGGACATTTCTTTTAGCGTTATTTTAAAATCAAAAGGATTATTGAGTTTCTATGACCATAGTGCATGATTATCGAACCTGTACATAGATCTACATGCCTACGTAAAACTTGGCTTAGTAATAGCCGTGAAGAACTAGAACTAAGTCATGGGGACCTGGATCTACAATCTCGTGGTGTCACTACTACTACTACTACTACTAGAGAGTGAAAAAGTGGGAGGGGAGGGCTAGACAGAGAGAGAGAGAGAGATGGGGGGATAAAGAGAGATAAAGGGAAGGGAAGGAGGGAGGGTGAGAGAGAAATAGATATGGAAGGAGATAGCGAAAGACAGACAGACAGGTATTACATATTATCAAACAGACTAAGAGAAATACTGTGTGTCAGAGTGAAAGAGTGGGAGAGAGAGATTGAAAGAGGGAGAGAAAGAGGGAGAGAAATACAGTGCCGTACAGAGACAAAAACAGACAGACAGACAGACATACAGACAGACAGACAGACAGACAGACAAACGGTAAAGAGATTCACCGTTCAGCTGCCCTCGTGTGCTAGGAAGGAAAAGTCTAAGGTCAACATTGACTGCCCACTGCCCACCTCCCCCAGACAACTGACTCGCGTGACGCTGGAATGCAGGGCTGGACAATAAAACTGGACTTCCCGAGCTGTAGGGCTGTCGCTCTATAGGGGGGACCCAGGGGAACCTAGGAGTCTTTCAACTAAGAGAGAGAAAGAGAGAGAGACGGGGGAGAGGGAGAAAACGAGAGGGGGAGGGATAGGGAAAGAAAGCGAGGGGGAGGGAAAGGGAAAGATAGAAATAGAAAGGGTGAGAGAGACGGAGGAAGAGAGCATCTGTCGTCACCGTATGCAAGGATATATTGTGCACCTGGGGGACTAATTTAAAAGCTGGGATTAAGAGAGAGGGGGAGAAAGAGAGAGAAAGAAAGAATGAGAGAGGCACAGAGAGAGACATAGAGAGAAACAATTATATATAGAGAGCTCCGCTTTCCGTCTGTATAGAAAAGTTTTGCCGAGTCATTCCTTACTGACCAAGACATGTAGAGCGATACAAGCTGCAGAAAATCGCAATACAGGTACATGTATCAACTCATCACTGACCACAAGTGCGTCACCAGGGAATCAGTGTTTGATGTGTTAAAATCACTTCACGTAAGACGCTGTTTGTTGACCCGCGTCTTCTTGCGTGTGGGATGGATCAATAGTTCTTTGTTTTTGTTTGTTCTTCTTTAACGTTCAATGTAAGTCACTTGCTTCTTTGGTAGACGGGTCCCAAAACTAACGTCTGACAATGCTAAGATTCGAAGCGGGACTCTCTCTCTCTCTCTCTCTCTGAATCCCGTCATCAATACCACAATATAAACAGCGAGTAATTCTGTCACTATTAAACGCGGGGAGACACTGTTTGACTACCCTGACCTGAGTGCAATATGCACTGATAACAACGGCAAAAACACGCAACCCCTGGCATGGTAAGAGGATAATAAATTAGAGATAGCAGGCCTGGCATCGTGTGTGGGGGTTGGATCGCCCTCTAAAACTACAGATCCCAACTTCCTGATGCAGCTGTTCGATTTCAGAGCTTTAGCACAGTTATTTTTTTACAGGTTCATGTACTGCCATCTACAAAACCAGCTGTAGACAACACGGTAGCCTGAGCGGGGATTGGAACCCGCGACTTATAATGATCATTCAGTTTCCTTCTATCACCGTCTTTGTATTTCCGTCACATGGATTCGAAATAAAAGCAAGAGGTGGTGAACAAATATATTATACCAACAACGACATAGCAAATTACACGGGACGAAATCGGGAAAATCAATTTTCGACCGACCGTGGGATTCGAACAGCTGCATCAGCAAGTTGGGATCTGTAGTTTTAGAGGGCGACTCAACCCCCACACACGATGCCAGGCCTGCTATCTCTAATTTACTACCCTCTTACCATGCCAGGCGTTGCGTGTTTTTGCCGTTGTTATCAGTGCATATTGCACTCAGGTCAGGGTAGTCAAACACTGTCTCACCGCGTTTAATAGTGACAGAATTACTCGCTGTTTATATTGTGGTATTGATGACGGGATTCAGAGAGAGAGAGAGAGAGAGAGAGAGAGAGAGAGAGAGAGAGAGAGAGAGAGAGAGAGAGAGACAGAGAGAGATAGATAGGGAATTAGAGAGAGATGGAAAGAGAAAAAAAATATACAGGAAGAGAGAGAAAAAGAGAGAGGGATATGGAGATAGATAGAAAGGGATAGTGATAGGCAGAGAGGAGGGGGGGGGGAGACAAACCAGAGAAAGACTAAAGGGGGAGGGGAGAGAGGAGAGAGAGAAATAGAAAAAAGTCTATTATTAATCTAATATTTTTTTTTGTCTCGCCCTTGCATTACCTCATCCCCCCACCCCTTTTTTCCCACGTCATTTTGAATAATATGACCCGCGACCTTGAATCTTGGAATCCGCTGCAACAAGCAAAGCTCCCCTCGCCCCGTTCCCTCATATGAAGACCAATCATGGTAAAACCCATTGACACTGGGCGCTGGTCAACTGGTCAGCAAAAACATCGGCCTTGCGATAACTGGTTCCCTGGCGAAAACAGAGACGATGGGTCTAGAAATCTTCACCGTCGATGTTTTTCATCGCTCTATCCCAGATACATGTATACGGAGTCACTAAGGGATAAAAATCGTTTGAAATCCCAGGCCTGAGAGACGTGATTAGGTCACCCATTATCTACGCGTGGATCTCAAAGCCTGTAATGTCCAGTGTCCAGCTGACCGTGACGGGAGGGACATGAGGGACGCGGCCAGGGGCGCTAGGACCAGCAGGACTGGTTTTACTGGACTCGGCCAGTACACGCAGGTCGGGAGTTTTTAACATCTGCTTTTTTTGTGAACTCAATCTCTTTCCTTGTCGCTCTACCTCCCCACCTCTCTCTATCTCTTTCTCTCCCTCTCTCTCTTGCTCTTCCTCTCTTCAAGACCTTTTCTCTGTCTGTCTTTACTCTCTCTCTCTCTCTCTCGTTCTATACCTCTGTCTGACTGTCTATATCTCTTTCTGTTTCTTTGTTTCTCTTTTACCTGTTTCTTGTCTCTCTGTCCATCTCTCTGTTACCCTATTATCCCCCATCCCTTCCTTTCTCTCGTCCTCTCTCTTTCTATCAACCAATCTATACTTCCCTACCTGGCTATATCTCTACACTATCAACATTCCTCGTAACCCTGGGACAATGAACAAACCAATGAGTATCAAAACTATTAAGATGACAATCCTCTACTATAGATCGCCACAGTTAACCCTACGCTTGACACATTCTGTAACAGCTATTACTATAATTAGCTCTAATTCAAACAGTTCCGAAAGGGGACTTCACTCAAGCCCACTTTCCCTATTGTTTTCCTTTTAAATTATGGCATCTACAAGGGACATTACTTTACAGGATCGAGAATTACATACACCATTACATGGATGCCAAAACAAAACAACAATTACATTATCCGGGAATATCCAGACGCATCTTAAACTTCCTACGTTTTTCAAGCACATCACCAAATGTGATGACGTGGTATACAACATATACTATGCTTTAAACGCCTTTGACCCGGAAGAAAACAACCCCATAATGCATGGATTCGGGTCCAACTTAATGAAAAATCCAATGTAATTCTAAAAGCGTAGTTAATTAGGGAAAACAGATTACTTATGCAATAAAAGACTGATACAGAGAAGAAAAAATCAAAGTTTTTTCATGTCAATACGCGCCTCTTTCTTTTTATGCATGTTGACTATGTTCGCACCGTAAGATATATTATACCTAGCGTTATCCTTGTAACAACCATAATTATTATTTTTATTGTTGTTGTTGCTGTTGTTGTTGATGTTTGCTGATGTTGTTGTTGGCATTGTAGCTGTTGCTGTTGTTGTTGGAGCTGTTTTTGTTGATGATGACAATGTTGGTGTTTTTGTGTTTGTTGTTGCCTCAACTAATGTCATCGTTGTTTTACTGATTGCCATTAATCACCACTTGCCCCTCCACGCAAGACGCGCTATGCAAAAAGCCCCTGACACACCTAGATTCAATTGTCCACTGCAAACTGACCCAACCTCCACCCAGGAGTGGCTATCGTTCTCTGGTCAGTGCAGATCCCCCTGGGGCAATATTCACACCTGCCCAAAAACAACAGGCCAGTGGTCAAACCATCCCCCCCTGGGGGGTCAATTGAGTGCGACATCTATTACGTCTGTGTACGTGGGGGGTGGGGGGTTCTTGTTTTAAGGTACTGCCAACTGAAAACCAAAAATAATGCAGTTATGCACCTTTTCACATTTTTCATTTTCACATCTAGGAAATCCCCCAAAAAGGTGCGCAGTCACAAGGCATATACCTTGAATCATGTGATGTGAGAAGGTTAGACATTTTTGTCTCAACTGGTACGTTCTATTGGGTGGGTGGGTTGGCAGCATTGCTCTGTGTATGTCCGTAAAAGATGGTTTCTTGGAGAGTGGTCAAGCATCTTCTTTATGGCCCCCACAATTACCCAACATGACTTGAGTGAGGTTTGGAGGACATCTAGATCTACATGAAGAGATTTCACAACCTTAGCTGTAAGATATGCAGTGATGACAACGCTAATTAGCCATAAAATGTATGTCTTTCTCTAAAGTGTAAGGAAAACCTGTTCAAAATACTATTATTCGTTTCTTTTGTATAAGGTTGAGAGCTGTGTAGTGTGAGATCAATGCGTTTGATAATGAATGTATTTCTGTTACAGAGTAACCACTATATATAACATAAGTATATGTTATAGGTAAAAGTATTTCTGCTACATTCATTTTTACAACCAACACTGGGATTCACAGAGTGAGGGTGGAAATCAATGATCCAATTATTACAAATAAAGATTGGCATCAGTTAATGAATAGCAGCCCCGCACCAAAGTCAACAACAGATACAATAACAATAGCTAATACTAAAACAGCAACAATAACAACAACAGCAATAATGACAGCAGCATCAAACCAAACAATCACTCCAAACACTTTTCCAACAGCAAAAGCAACAACAACAACAACAACAACAACAACAACAACAACAACAACAACAACAACAACAACAAAGGTCAATTGAGTGCGACATCTATTACGTCTGTGTACGTGGGGGGTGGGGGGTTCTTGTTTTAAGGTACTGCCAACTGAAAACCAAAAATAATGCAATTATGCACATTTTCACATTTTTCATTTTCACATTTAGGAAATCCCCCAAACTAGTGCGCAGTCACAAGGCATATGCCTTGAATCATGTGAGAAGGTTAGACATTTTTGTCTCAACTGGTACGTTCTATTGGGTGGGTGGGTTGGCAGCATTGCTCTGTGTATGTCCCTGAGAGATGGTTTCTTGTTGAGAGTGTCCCAGCATCTTCTTTATCGCGCCCATGATTACCCAACATGACTTGAGTGAGATTTGGAGGACATCTAGATCTAACTGAAGAGGTTTCACAGACTTGCCTGATAGATATGCAGTGATGACAACACTAACTAGCCATAAAATGTATGTTTTTCTCCCAAAGTGTAAGGAAAACGTGTTCAAAATACTATTATTCGTTTCTTTTGTATAAGGTTGAGAGCTGTGTAGTGTGAGATCAATGAGTTTTATAATGATCGTGTTGCTGTATGTTTTAAGTAAACGTATTTCTGCTACATTTATTTTTACAACCAACACTGTGATTCACGGAGTGCGGATAGCTATCAATGATATTATTAATTAAGGATTACTAATATATTGAGATCCTTCGCTATTGGTTTTCTCTGTTGAAGATTTTTTTTCAGGGACAGAGAGTACACGGAATTTTCGGAGGTTTCAAACTTCATCCCCAAAACCTGATGCAGTCATTTAAAAACAGTTGTTTAACAACAGCCCCGATCCAAAGTTAACAACAACAGATACGATAACAATAGTTAATACTAAAACAGCAACAATAATAACAAAACAATGATGACAGCAATATCAACCCAAACCATCACCCCTACCATTTTTGCAACCGCAAAAGGAACAACAAAACAACAACAACAACAACAAAACAACAACAACAACAACAACAACAACGACGACAACGACGACGCTGACGACTACGACAAGCGAAGATTACAGTAACATGAGTTTACTTTCAATCTAGAAGTCAGGAGAGAAGAAAATGATTGATTTTTTTTTCTTCTTGAAAAGAACTAAATTAATGAAGAGATCATAGAGCACATTGCGCGGGTGGAGAGGCATACTATTGTAACTGCAAAGATTTAAAGAAGGCAGTTAGAATACTTCACCTCTACACCTGCGCAAGTTTTGGGTCTACAAAGTTGAACACTCACCAAGTTGGAGGTCACTTGAGGCACACAGCTCGTAATCACCTGCATGGACAGAGGATAAACAAAAACAGAATGTCAGATTGGTAATCTTACAGTTTGAGTTATTGTGGAAACACGATTATAGTCTGTAGAGACAGAAAAACAACAAAACGCACAAAAAAATATAGGGTTAATAAATTACAAGCCTGAGATATTTAAAAAAAAAACGATGAAAATATTAAATAAAAAGATTAAAAACAAAAGGAACAACATTGTGATTCATTAATTCAACTATAACTGTTTACGCGATGAAAGTCGATGACACCGATTCTTACAACAAACCAGCTACCTGGATTTGCTTGTCTAATATTGACCACTCTCGCCCACTTCACAGCACGTACAAAGAGCGGGGGGGGGGAAGGGGCGGGGAAAGGAGAGAGAGAGAGAGAGAGAGAGAGAGAGAGAGAGAGAGAGAGAGATGGACATGCACAGGTAGAGAGATCGAGAAGTGGAACAATATAACGTCAAACGAGGCGGAAACAGAACAGAGACACACTGTTTACATAGCATGCGGACTTTACAGGTTGTGTGGTGCGTGTGTATGCGTAATCTCTATGGATCTAACAATGGACATGCTTCTGGAAACACGACCCCTCCCCTTCTCTGCCATACCCCTCTCTCTCTCTATTATTCTTTATCTCTCTCCTGCCTCTCTCTCTCTCTCGCTGTGTCTCTATTGTACATTTCTCTGTTTTTGCTCTTTCTCCTTCTCACACGCTCTCTTTACCCCTTTCTCTCCCTCTTTCACTGACAATATATATCCGCTCTTTCCTTCTCGTAACACCCCCCCTCTCTCTCTCTATTCTTCTTTCATTCTGTCATTACCCGATTTTTCTTATTCTTCCCCT
>RQTK01000014.1:1138354-1170854 GCA_003991915.1 Elysia chlorotica
CTCGCTTACTCTCTATACCCCCCCCCCCTCTTACTCTCTATACCTCTCCCCCCTTTCTCTCTTACTCTCTATACCTCTCCCCCCCTCCATCTCTTACTCTCTATACCCCTCCCTCCCCTTCACGGACGATTAACCCTTTTATCCCCGTGTTCCGGGAAAGAAAGAAACTTCTTCCGCCCCCATGCATGCTGGGTAAGCTAAATCTCGGACTTCTCGTGACCTTACTTGACCTCTGAGAGCGGTCAGGGCCAACGTCCTGGGGCGATCCTGGCCCAGTCGAAAACACAATCTTAATCAGCACAGTCGGTTTGACCGTTTGTGTGCAGACCATTCAACCTTCTAGTCTTCTACCTCTAGCTCTACCCACGCGACCGTGGTGCTGGTATCATTGTGGAAGTTTTGACACAGTACAGAGTACAATGTAGCACCATCAAAATTGCTCGCTTCTCGTTATGCATGGTATCCCAAGGTATCCCAAGGTTCCGATTCGGCTGTGCCACAGATGATTGAGGTAGATACACTAGAGGTTTAGCGATATTGGGGTCTCAAGCAAAACAATGACGATAGGCAAGGGGATGTTATTATTACGGCGTCCAATCATTGCTTTCCCCTGGACCTAAGGAGCCAATAGTACTAGAGAGAGAGAGAGAGAGAGAGAGGGGGGGGGAAAGAGAGAAACAGATAGATAGACAGACAGACAGACTAAAGACAGAGAGGAAGCGGGCCCGGGAGCGAAGGACGAAGAGAAAGGAAGTAGGGCAGACAGAAATAGTTACGTTGGTTTAACGCCCAACGTCAGCACTAGATAGACTACATTGTGGAAGGATTTTAAGACTGACGTCTGATAAATTTATGTGCTTCCACACACAAGACAGCGCTTAACTGACACCGACCAGTGCTCGAACCATGAACCTATTGTGTCGGAAGGCGGTGTTCTACCCCAGGGCTATCGCCCCTCCCCCTTCCCTCGCAAAGCCAGCAGTAGCGAGACTAGCGCGTTGGTTGGTATGGTCCTTTCATGGCGTGTGTTATCTTTAATTGGACCTGACAATGTTTGACCAACGCCGTGTGACCACTGGGCAATGTCACGGCTAGGACCTTGAGAGTGGGAGGGATACGTAGGGAGAGAGGGAGAGAGGGGGGAGAGAGGGGAAGAGGGAGAAGGAGAGGGGGACGGAGAGAGGGAGGAAGGGATAGGAAGAGAGAGAGAGAGGGAGACACATAGGGAGGAAGAGAAACGAAGGCACATGGTGTGTGTGAAAGACAGGGAAAAAGAGAATTCGAAAGAGGGAAAAAAGAGGGTTGGAAAGAGAGGAGCAAAGTGAGGGATAGATTTAAAAAAGGGGGTGGGAGAAAATAGCGACGAAAAGAGAGGTTAAAAAAAGCTAAAGAGGCCTACTGCCTCAGTGCGTAAGAAAAAGAAACAACGTTGTCCTAAAAGCAATCTCTGAGCTGAAAGTACATAAAGAGGGGGGTCAGCGTAAAGCATACTTAAGCTTCCCTCACTCCCTCTGTCTGCCACAAGTTGTGCTAAATTTGAGAGAGAGGGCAAGAGAGAAAGAGAAACAGAGAGAGATAGACAGAGAGAATAAATAAAGAGGGAGAACGTGAAAAAAACTGAGAGAGAAAGAAAAATATAAAGAGGAAAGAGGTAAAGAGTAAAAGAGCGAGAAAGACAGTGAACGAGCCTACCTCAGTTCCTCTCACTCTCTGTGTACATGTACATCAAACATAAAAGAAAACAGTATGCTCGCAAAAAGGCGGGTCGGTTAGGTGATAGGGAGAGAGGGAGAATGAGAGAGAGAGAGAGAGAGAGAGAGAGAGAGAGAGGGGGAGGGGGAGGGATAGAGGGAGGGGGAGAAAAAGAAAAAAGAGGATAAGAGAAACAGAGAGAGGGGGAGGATTATAGATTTACAAATACCTAGAAAAATAGACATACAAGAAAGGATTAGACAAGAAGAAAACAACAACTTCAACACAACAGAGAAAAATAAGTTTTTGAGGACATGCAAAAACGTCATTGTCAATAAAGTATGGACATGTGCAATAAACATCAACCACATATAAACAGCACCAATGATATTTGCCCCCTACACAACCTATTTTCTTTTTCTAAATCTACACAAAACTGTTTAACGATGTCAAGGGAAATAATCAAAAAAAATATATTAGCAGTAGGAGTTATCTTAGGATGTATCTGTATAATTATAATCACGTTTGAAAACGCTAAATTAATTGTAGTAAATGTTTTGAACTGACATATATTTTAACAAGTTATTTTCTTTGAAATCCACATTTTGAAACCAATTTCATGCACCTCGACAGTTTTACCAATTTGCCAACATAACAATTTTTAAAATAAATTAATACATTTATATTTACACATAGATATATAAACACACACATTATAATACTAAATACTTTGTAAACATATTTGGTGATTTTTCACGCTGAGTAGTTGACATAGCAACTGTCCATGCACATATTTTTGTATAATTATTTAAATTCATATTCAAACACTTAGCATTATCATTTCATTTGATATGTAATTAAATCAATACTAGCACTGCGCTAGAATATCGCTTTCAACGTAAGAGGTCCGTGGTTCGAGCCCCGCTCTGGCAACTTGGTTCCCTACTGGTTAAATGGTAGTTGTTTCCTCTGTTTGTGGAAGCTTCACCCCCTTTTCTTTTTTTCCTAGACACATACACAGAATGATGAGATTTCCAGGATCTAGATGTCCTGGACTTAGCTGAACCAGACTGACCACAGACTCATGACTCATGACTCATGACGCGCGGATCACGTGACTCAGAGGCCAGGACTGGAAGGACGGAGGTCGGGGTAGATAGCTAGACCAGGTCCTGATGGGGATGATATGGCATGGATGTCTGCAGGTTTATCTACACAGCAAGCTTGGTGGCTGTAACAAGATGGAAGGCGCAGATTCGGTCACTGTCGTGTATGTGTGAGTGGGTGAGATTTGTTGTTTCCATCGCCAGCAGCAAGGCTATATCGTACACGTGTCCCAAGACTAACGTCTGACAATTTTACATAATATGGTGATGATAGGACATGGACACAAGGTTTGCCTAAATAGTGAACTCTTAAGAAATACCAAGATGATAAACCCCAGGCTGGGTCGCTTTGAGGTGAGTATATTGGTGGGCTGTTTTTTTTTTATCATCTGTTGTCACCAGCAAGGATATATTGTGCACCTGGGGGACTAATTTAAAAGCTGGGATTAAGAGAGAGGGGGAGAAAGAGAGAGAAAGAGATTTGTGTTCTCCGGTAAAGAAGAGTAAGTGCAGTTAATGCAATACGTGTGTAGAACACTTTAAACGGAATTCTCCACAAATGCACTGTACTATTCATCTTCATTCACAACACAAACAGTGGTCCCATGTAATCTAAGGTATAGTTGTATATATCAAACCACGCTAAATTAATGGGCAATCTTACACACGTGTTAATGACGCCATTAGATTGCGTTTCGATGAAATCCTAATTTTATACTCTCTAACACTTAGGTTTTTAAACAGAATATAATAGATTTAAGGTGAAACTTTCAGCGAAGTACATTGCCTACATAAAAAAAAACAATTTACAGGTAGTTTAACGCATATATAAGATCAACATAGTTTGCATAAAAGCTGTGATAAACGCTCTGATTTTTTTCCGATTTAAAAACAAAGCAAAAAACAAAACTCTCATTAGAGTGTCACCACCTGCTTAAAGCATAATTAATCATAGCGTCGTGCGTGTGTACGTAAACATAAAACAATATAACTATAAGCTTACCAGAAATACGTAACATGATAGACTACGTTTTAGTTCTATGCACCAGTCCTTCTAATACCTTGGTTTGGTTTTTAGCGGAATTTCTATGGCGGCCTTTGATTGCAGAATTGGCTTACACTTGTATTGATTTTGTCCTAAACCTAGATCTAGATAATTAAGCGAAACTGTCCTTCACTTTTAGACGTTACTATTCCATAAGTCAACCAATCGTTCATTCATTCGTTCATTTCGCCCAAAAAAAGGTAGCCTAATAGGGTTAGGCAAAACACATACTGCATTCACTCCACACTTTAGAGCTTTATGAAATGGGCCAACTTTGAGTCATACTTAACAAAAACTTCATAGTTACGCAGTTTTTGACATAGGATCTGAACTTACTTCCGCAGAAAATAGAGGCGGTTCCCTATCCGGAGATGGCGGGTCCTGCAAACAACCACCGCAGTACTTGGATAGATCCTTCATGATGCCTATTCACACCGCGCTCTCTATAACTAACCTAATACCAACATCACAACGCTGAAGCACTATAATCTCTACATTACCTTTTTGTTACCTACCTAAGTGATGTAATAAACAAATTAATATTGTCGATGTGCTAACGTGCTAACATCCTCATTGCTCATGTCGTAGGGTTATTGGATAACCCTCGATTCATCAAAATTTATTTTTATATGTCTGTGTCTAAGGTGTCCTTTAGTTGGTGTTTTTTTATTTAGATCTCGCGGCATGAATATTGCACAGAATGGTTCTAACACACGAAGCATACACTTTGACTATGGTACTACATGTATATTATTATTTACCTAAACTAGCTCGCGCTACCAACTACAGGTGTTTCTGCAGGTATATATACACGTTATCTTTCTAAGATAAAAACAAACTGTTTCAGGGTTATGGTTTATATAAGAGCAACAATTCTGTTTATTACGTTGAAAGATAAGTCGATCGAAATTGTATCTCTAATGTAGGCTACCTCTCTTGTAAAAAAGGGCATGATTTGAGATAAAGATCGAGTGAAACCGACATCATAATCTATACGCTTAAGTACATACATTAAACTTTATCAGTTACTAATGTTTATCGTGTTTAAATTGTCTTTTTGTTTAAGCTATTTAAACCCAGTTGTGTATCTTATTGCCTTTGATTTAACAACAAAAAAGGTTGATCTTTTTTACATAGAAATTCTGTATAAATTTACCTATTTTGAAACAGAAAAAATCATGTAGTCGTTTCCATATTTTATGAATTACTAATTCATATGACTGTTTATTTCACCTAATTACAATTCGACAACAGTAAATATTACATTTGAAGTGAAGTCAGTGTTGCAAAAATACTTTAAAAAATGCTATAGATTTAAATAATAGGTCTATATGATTATGTACCTATTTAATCAAATTGAAGCATAGCCTACTGTAAACAAAACAAAACAATTGACGATAACTCTAACATTATATGTTAAAAAATCCGGTATAATTTATATCCCTCGTGAAAAGAAACAATCGCTATTAAACATCACAACCACTGAAATCTACAAGCTTAGAACTCTAGACATAGAGCCTAAATCTAGAGCAAGTAGCAATATATCCGTGAAACAGCATGAAATTAGTTCCATTACTGGCAGCCATGGAGCGTGCGGTGTGCGTGTGGACTCTAGGCGGACTGGCTTGCGAATAGAGAGCTGGAATGTATGCACGTACGTACACCCAGTAGCCTATGTCCGAGGAACACGTTATCACAGTGCACGTCCGGCCGCGCAGTCTAAGATCGCTGTATATATATGTAGACACTAGACAGCAGTTAAGGTTCGACTTCCAGATACCAGTTAGTCGGACTTGCCTGCTGTGAAAAGAATGGAACGGGCTGTCCATGCCAATACTTATCAAAGTTTACCGCGGTGCTTGTAGATTGCTAGATGTAACTCTATGCCTGCATCTACACCTCCTCTCTCCCTCTCTCTATAAGCTTATCGCCCCCTCCACCCCCCCTCCCTCCCTCACCCCTCGCTTCTGCTGTTTATCTCTCGTGTCCGTTACAAACACCTCTTGGTGTGAGTGGTGTGAGAGGGTACAGACGATTTTAGAGAGTACGAGAGAGAGAAAGAGGGAGAGAGAGAGAGAGAGAGAGAGAGAGAGAGAGAGAGAGAGAGAGAGGCAGCGAGAGAAAGAGACAGACAAAGAGTGCGAGAAAGAGAGAGGACAGAGAGACATAGAAAGAAGGGAGAAAAAAAGAATAACAAATATAAATTAATGTAAATTAAAGAGATAGTAAAGGAACGCTATATTGAAACTACCACCTGAACCATCTTCTTCATCTTCCCTCTCTCTGTCCAATCTCTCTTAGTCTCCTTTTCTTTTTCTATCACTATCCTCCACATCTCTAATTCTTCCCTCTATTCTCCTCTCTCTCTCCCTCTCACTCACTCACTCTCTCTCTTTCTCTCTATCTATCTCTCTAGTCTCCCTCTCTTTTTCCCTCTATTCTCCTCTCTCTCTCTCTCTCACTCACTCTCTCTCTCTCTCTCTCTCTCTCTCTCTCTCTCTCCTCCCTCTTCAACCACTGGACTCCCAGCAAGCCTAACTCCCCCCCCAGCCCCACATTAACTCCACTCTACTCGACTCACTCTGGCCACACAACAACACCACTCCAGGCCCGTTACGGCGGCGGCATCAAATCTCTCCGGTAGTCGTTAGTGCGATAACACTGCCGTCCGGGGTCCTCAATCAACACCACTACATCCTCCCCCTGCCTCTTACCTCCTCCTCTTCCCTCATGCCTCCCCCCTCTCCCTCCCCGCCCTCCCAAGATAGCTACAATCATGCATCCAGTACTCACTCAAGCTAGCACTGTTTACAGAACTAAGTATTATGTATAGTGTTACCATCCAGTTTGAAATTCCCAATCACATCACAGGGGAACAAGTTGCTCACCTGGTTAGGGCCCGTAAGTAGAACATTCTTCACCCAAATAACTCTCTCTCTCTCTCTCTCTCTCTCTTTCTCTCTCTCTTTCACTCTCACCCTCTCTCTGTCTTTATCTTCCTCTCTCCCTCTCTTTTCAATAACCCTTCCAATTTTTTGCAATACCGAAACGAATTGTGCCTCAGTACAACTAAAATTAGCAACAGGAATCGGATACCAACTCTGTTGTACCATTTACCAACACAATTACTTCTGACTCTCTCATGGTTACATAGTACATGGTACCACTCACTCTACCAACAGAGGCTTATGTAACGTTGGTGCACATTATCGGTTTTGCGATTACAATGCAAATGTCGAAAATGAAGACGCTAGGGGAATAAATTTGCACCGGCGTACAATCATAGCCCCATTTTAAAATAATATAGCCAATTAACGACCAGAAACTTTTTCTAGAGGAAGGAGTTCTGATTACGTTAGTCGATATCCTTGTGTGAGTCGCAAAGGCTGTATTAATTTTACAAGCAGTGCAAAGGCTCAAGTAGATCAAGACCAATTAGCCGCATAACACCCCAAAACTCACAAACTAACAAACACAATGCCTCCGCACAATAAATTAGTTCCAACAAATTCATCGGTAATCCATCACTGAAATAGATCTAGTATGGATATAGATTTACCAACATCAGTACTAAAAGAAGAAAAAAAGTAAATTATAAGTCATATGTTAAAGTGTCTTTTTTTTACACTTAAAAAAAAAAAAATTGAAATCTCGTGAAAGTAAGATAGCAGTTTACATTAGTCAGTGACAACAACACAACCACCACCAACAAAAACAATAAAAAGCAAAAACAGCAGCAACATAAGCAAAATCACCACCACCGACAACAACAACAACAACAACAACAGCAACAAAATTAAAAACCCAAAAACAACAAAATTAACAGCAATAACAACAACAGCAGAAACAACAACAACAACAACAACAACAACAACAACAACAACAACAACAACAACAACAACAACAACAACAACAACAACAACAACAACAACAACAACAACAACAACAACAGCAACAACAACAACAACAACAACAACAACAACAACAACAACAACAATATCAGCAACAGTGTTTTAGATACAACAACACAGATCAGCCCAGATAACTGTGGTTCCTGACAAGTGGTTAAAATCCATCCTCATTCACGTACATCTAATTAGAAATCTGATACATGCATTAGCTTGTGAACAAACATGCGGTTTCCTTCACTGTCAAACTTTCAAAGTTTTGGTTTTTAATTTTTGTTCAGGTTAGAAGAATAGCATATGATGTTTCTCTGTGCTTTTCCTCTGGACTTCATCTCTCACTTAATTAGCAGTTTGGCCTAAACCTGGATGTTTTGCTTAGCTGGTCAAACCACACCTGGCCGCTTGCCAACTCTGGAACTCTGATTAACAAAAAATATAGGCGAATTTCTATAGTAGATCGTTCGCTGTCAGTATTAATTATTTTGAGAGGGGGAGGGAGAAAGAGAGAGAGAGGCAGAGAGAGAGTGAGAGAGTGAAGGAGAGAGAGAGTGAGAAAGTGAAGGAGAGATAGATACAGAGGGAGATAAAGAGATAGGCTGAAAGAGCTGAAAGGATCGACAGAGACAGATAGAGAGATGATAATTAGAGAAAGTGCGAGAGTAACAGAGAGAGTGAGAGAGTAACAGAGAGAGTGAGAGAGTAACAGAGAGAGTGAGAGAGTAACAGAGAGAGTGAGAGAGTAACAGAGAGAGTGTGATCCCATAAGCTCCCCATATCGCCAACTATTCCGGTTTACGAAGGTCACCCAGCAGCTTAGAGCGGAGAGAAATCTGTGTCACCCACAGCCTAAACATCCTGTTTGATCACCTGCACACCATCCCTGCTTGATGTCAGGTGTGGATCGATAGATCGATATCTGCTGGCAGCTTTTACATAAGAGGAGGGTTAAAATAGAGGGAGAGGAAGGAGGAGGGAGAGAGTGGGGAAGAGGATGATAGGTAGAGGGCGAGGGAGGAAGAGAGACGACATAGGGATAGGAATAGAGAAAGAGAGAGAAAGGGAGAGTGGGTAAAAGAGAGTAAACGGGAGAGGGGAGGTAGCAAGCAACTGAGAGAGAGAGAGAAAGAAAGAAAAAAATATAGCATATAGAGATAAAGGCACAGAAAGAGAGAGAAAGAGAGAGAGAGAGAGAGAGAGAGAGAGAGAGAAAGAGAGAGAGAGAGAGAGAGAGAGAGAGAGAGAGAGACAGACAGACAGACAGACAGACAGACAGACAGACAGACAAACAGAGAAAGAGAAGTGGAGCAAGATGAAGGGAAAGAGAGGAGATTGGCAAATGAAATAAATCTAGTATTGTCTAATTTCAGAATTATATTAAATGGAAAAGTTAGAGAACGCCACCGGCCGTATGGGATGTCCTTTCGAATTTCTATAGTATTCGTCCTTATTGCTTACTAATTATTTGTCGACTGTTTTAATTTTTAATACGTTCCAGCCGAAGCTTCTAAAATGACAGAAAGGGTCATAGAAATAAACACAAATTTCCGTAACGAACTAAAGTGTTAAATGGAGCATCTACCGGGTAAGAGGACCTAGTTGTACACATAACAATGACATTCTCTTACTCAATTTCGCTCAATGAATGGAAACCAGAACAAACAGATTTAAATGTTTCAATGTCGTAATCTGATTCTTTGGATTTAGTAAGCAAAATCTGTGTCATTAGTTGAGTAATCTCTTTGTTAAAAACCAGAAAATGAGTAGCAGAAAAAAATCCCGTATTGGTCGCTTCAATTGTGTTGAGTTGAGGATTTCCTGAGGAGGCCCATAGTGGGGAATGTAAAAGGCCCAGAGGGGAACCATGCCAGGTAAATTACTGTCATTTGGGGGTTCCTGCTTAAACGGTTGGTACACGCAATGTTAAAGAGAAGGAGAGAGAGGGAGAGCAAAGAAGAGAAATAAAAAGATACATAATGAGAGTGTAACAGATTTACTGGTGAGGTGGTAATCTGTTAGGCTCTGTTTGTCTAGGGGTATTAAAAATATTCACAGCCAATCACACGACTCGTCCGTAGAAAATAAATCCGAAGTCCGCAAGTAACAATTTTAAACTGTTTAATCCAACAAAAGGGCTATACTCTACAATGTTTGTAGGACGGCTCAATAGTACAATTACTAGACTCTGGAAACAATGTTGACTCTAGAGAGAGAGAGAGAGAGAGAGAGAGAGAGAGAGAGAGAGAGAGAGAGAGAGAGAGAGAGAGAGAGAGAGAGAGAGAAAAAGAGAATAAGAGAGAGATGTCAGAAAAGGATATAACCAGAGAAGTTGAGAGAGAGAGAGAGAGAGAGAGAAAGAGATAGAGACACAAATAGAGAGAAAGAGAGGCACACACACATAGAAAGAGTTAGAGACAGACACAAAGAGATTTTAAACAGTAGCGTCAGTAAGAGTGGGTGTTACATAGACAGTACATAAGTTATGTAGACTGATAGGTAAATACATGGCTGGGTAGATACACAAATAGGCTAATGGATCCACAAAATTAATGGATAAATTAAAGGGAAACGGAACATTGTTTGGTAAAAGTGGATCAGATTTAGTTGATGTGATAGCCGCGTGTATATATATTTATCTATATGTATTTGATTATTGCTTGCCAAGTCCACACTTGCATTAACATTCAAATTGACATAATTATGTAAAATACATGCATTTTGCTAGTCATTAAAACAAAACTTCTCAAAGTGTCTAAAAAATGAACACACAAGAAAACCCCTCATACAAACAACAACGACACAGTTCCCAACACCCTAATTTAAAAAGTTGTTTAATGTTTGTTTCTTTCTCTATGTACCACGGTTTCTAACAGGTGATTATCAGAATTGTAATGACGGGGACTAATAATAATATTATTTTATAATAAAAAACAGGCATGTTTTAACAATGTCCATTAAACCCTCTCACCTTGGGACCCGGAGTTTTCGTGACGCCCCTGGTTTTTCCGGGAGACAGCGGGTGGTAAAGACACGACGTGTGTCTCTCTTCCGAAGACTCTCGGGAGGACGGTACCAGGTTGCTCGAAGGTTTGACGTCATAGGAAATCCCCGATCGCTGTGTGACGTTCGTGTGTTGACGTGCAAAGCTTTCCGTGCTCTCTCGGTGCGCAAACGTCTTCCTCACGGCCGTCGGCGGAGAACGGTACGTCGTCGTGGCGACGTTAGGTTTATTTCTGGGGATCTCCATAGTGGAGACGTGCTTCTCACCTGAGGAATCCCTGCTTAGTGGTTTCCTTCCCGCCGCCACGCCGTTATAGGTATCCCTGTTGGTTCTGTCCCACGTGACAGGGTCAAGACGTGGAAGGAGACTCCCGTCGCTCTCCCGGTACGTGAAGTTTTTCCTCAGGGTCGGGGGCGGGGTACGGACGGGGGAAGAAGACAAATACGTCGGGGATTTTACCCCGCTTTTGGAAATTCCCAAAGCGGACACCTGTCTTGACTGACTTGCCTGGAAGTGGGATACACTCGAGCTGGACTCGCGAGAGAGGACCAACTGCCCCAGACCAACCACGTCATCGGGGATTCCCACACGTTCCGTGATGCGCTCCTTGTGGCGTCTGAGAGTCCCCTCACTGTCCCGGTACGTGTAGTCCTTCTCGCTCTCCCTCACGGGCCGCTGGGGCGAAGACGCGCGGTACGGGGACCGGGGTTTCTGCTTGCGTTCCAGCGAAGACGTCGCCGAGCTATCCCCGTGGTATCCCAGGCCGGGACAACTCTGGTACAGGACCAGCTTCCCGACATTCTTCACGTCGTCCGGGATCCCTACCGTCTCGACAATCTTCTCCTTGCGTCTTATCCGCGTCCCGTCGCTGTCTTCGAAGACATAGTCTCGGTCTCTATGACGTACTGGTTGAGGCATGATGGTACTACTGTGTACTGGTATTGGTGTTAGGTGTTACTGGTTGGTGGGGGACAGACTTTGATGGTCCTTGGTCTGTTTTAAGAGATTTCTTGATATTGCCCTTGTAGCTTCTTCTGTTCTTTTGTTACGAAATGAAGTAGGTAAACTTAAATATAGGTCTACATCTGTCCAATCCTTCTTAGAAATCACAGCTTGTAAAATACCAACCAATTTTGAAAAACATGAAATGAAATCCACCTTTTCCCTTTATATTTTCCGAAAACGAGAAAATGGAAACTAAATCTTAAAATGTCTGTGTCTTTAATATATTGCGAAATGAGAATAAAAACTATTGTCGAGCTAGATTTTATTCAAAGTATTTTTTTTTAAGTTTTGGATCTAGCAAGCATACAAACAGTTCATCGGTATAAGCTCGCTCTCTTTGAATGTGGGTCACCATGAGTACCATTGTGGAACTGTTATCAGAAATTGTTGCTTGGGATCGAAAGTTTTCTACCATGAAGAAAGATACAGTTAAAAAATATCGATATCAAATATAAAAAAGCAACAAACAAACAAACTGCACAATTTCAAGAAGTTTATGGCAACATATGTACTTAACACGTCATAAACACTGTCCCGAATTCCACGAAAAATGTGCTCCTGCAATATCATTTACGTAAGTAAAGCTATTTTACTCGCTATTTCAACAGAGAAGAGGTCAAAATTAGAAGCGCATAAATTATGCGTATTGAAAAACAAAAAAGGTCGCAGATTTACGACAATCGAAACACCACAGTTCTGGACGAAAACAGAAGCACGCACACTTTTCCTCCTTGCAGGTTCTATCTGAATCTAATTTTAAATAACAACATCGTGCTGAGATCAAACGTCATGGGCCTATCGCAGAACCGAAAACAGCATTTCACATACTTTACAAACTCGTCGTAAGCACCATCATACTTATTTACTTAATATGAATGAACATCCCAACACAAATCCAGACTCACTCACAACTACACGGGCACTAATAACAACTGTAGCAAGCGCAGAGAACTCTTGCACGTGAGATTCTTTTTTTATTATCTAACGTTAACACACCATCAACCTTTACTCAGACCACGGTAGGCCCAATACCACAGCCACCGGCGCCTGGAAACCAAACGAAAGATGAAAACACGGTACTTAACGGAAGACAGAAAGCCGTTCCTACTAAATCTACCGCCCACATAAACTCTAGCGCCCGTAAGTACAACAGCAGTACACTTACGATTTGTCTATATAAGAATAAGAAAGGCGTTCAATCAGTTGTATGCTACCATGGCGTTACACTGACAACCCTAGGGGTTGAATGCACACTCATGACATAGCTTAAGTCTAGTCTTAATCCTGTCTTATTTTATATAAAGTTACGACAAGACGTGACTTAAGTCTTGTTTGTGCATTCTACCCTAGGTCCAAGATTCACTGGCATCTGCCTCTACAATACTGTGTTTCTGTCGGCCCCAAAGGATGTGTGAAGAAAATAAAACCCTTTTATAAAGAACCAGACCTCTTTAGTCAGGTTTATGTCCTCTGTGTGAGCCATGGACGAGTTTATAGATGGAACAAACCAGGTATTTCGGGAAAGACCGTTATGCCAAGGAGACTAGACTAGTTACACAGAGTCACAGACGCAAGGCGAGAATTTTCAAACCACAGTTGCAGGAATATCGACTTTTACATTACTTTTATTGAGGGCGGCGAACGTTGGTCTACCAATAGGAAGGTCCCCAGTTCGGTATCTACTATCAGAAAAAATGTCTATTTGAGACTGGCTGAGTTTGCAGGACGCAAAAATGTCAGATGTTCGTTTTGTGACCCGTTCATGGTTAATTAATAATAATAATAATAACTTAGAATGCACTAAACATGATCAATGGAAAAACTGAATTGATATTCTTTTATTATTATTATTATTATTATTATTATTATTATTATTATATAATAATAATAATAATAATAATAGTTTAGTGTTGCTGAAATTAAACGTCAAATCAGTTCAACGACCAGTGAGGTCTAGATAGAGCTATAGTACATAAGTTCTTGGTTTGATGGCACGGTATCAAGATAAATGTATTGTGCCTTTCATTACTGTACCTATCGCTGGCATACAATGATTACACACATCTTTTCTTATTAGGTCGGTCGTTAGGCTGGGGAGGCAACGAGCTCAGGTGGTACCGGGTAGAACTAGAAGGGATATAGAGTCTTGAGGCAAGAAGACGCGGAAATAGAGAGAGAGATTGAGAGAGAGAGAGAGAGAGAGAGAGAGAGAGAGAGGTAAAGAGAGAGGTAAAGAGAGAAATAGATAGGTAGTTAGTTAGAGAGAGAGAAAGGAAGATAGAGAGGAAGAGAGCGATGGAGAGCGAGAAAGAGATAGAAAATATAGAAAGCTAGAGAGAAAACGAGAGAGAAAGAAAGAAAAATACATGACAGTTAAGATACATTAAGACGTGAACGAAAAGCGATGAAAATAATAATTATGTAATTAGAAGCCATTATTTGGCAAGGTAATAGGTCGACATAATGTGCCAAAACGGAATAGAAAAAAGCTGTAAGAGTTACAAATCGAGGACAAATGTGGGTAAACAACCTCTTAATCGACGGCATCTGTCTTTAAGTTTCGTCTAAGTAATTAGAAACGCAATGGTAGAGCACATCATAGTACAACCACTGCGCACAACCTCATACATACAACCACTGCAGGCAGGCATGATAAAGACACCTTCGCCTTGCACATGGTGTACCACAACAACCACACACAACCCCCACGCACAACCACTACACACAACCATTACGCACAAACACCACACAACCACTACGCACAACCACTGCACACCACCATCACGCACATTTCACACGCACCTCCGTCGTGCAGATGTGTGGCTTAACCACTACACATACAGACACACACAGACACAACTTGCACACATCTTTAATGTGCAGAATATCAAAATGCGTGCATCTGGCCTTCTCGAAGACCTTCCAGTTTGGGGCCTATCCTTGACATTCAGATCACCAGGCAGGCCCTATGGCTACACAGTTGAGGTGCTGGTGCTGTGTGAGTGGCTAAGAATCCTAGGTCTCACCGACTTTTGTCCCTCCTCCCTCCCCTCCACTTACTCACTGGATGCACGTGCTTTATCCTCCGCACATCATAGAGAGAGGGACAGAATGTGGGAGAGAAAGAGAGAGAGAGAGAGAGAGAGAGAGAGAGAGAGAGAGAGAGAGAGAGAGAGAGAGAGAGAGAGAACTTTGGGCTCATAATAATCCGTTTTTTTTCCTAAAAGGCTCATGATGGGACGGGGCGTGGATGCTCGTAGTTAAATGTTTCGAATTTCCATAGATGGCGAGAAAGAAAGAGAGAGAGAAGCGGATTAAGAGCCAGAAGAGAATAAGCGAGATTAAGAGAGAAAGAGAGAGAGAAAGAGAGAGAGAGGGGTGGAGAGGGAGAGATGGAGAGAAAGAAGGGGAGAGAGGGAAGGATGGAGAGAATGGGCAAGGGAACATGAGAACTATTTTCTAATAGTACTTGTGATTGGTATGATTATATTTCCATTTTCTTCCTTCTGCACACATTTTTTAAACCTTCTGTACTCCCGTGCTACTTTTCAATTGGAGAAATGCTACAGTTTCCCCATAAGTTTGATTTCCCAAAGAGGACCAAAACAACATACAATTTATGCGGTTTTCCCCCCCGGATCTGAACTAAAAGTAGAAACCGCACTAGAAGGTGTGAAAGCACCATGCTGATGTAATGGCGTTCAAGAATTAGGTTGGTGAACAAAATCTTTATTTCTCACGTCACTCTTGCACCGTTCTGTAGACATCGTTTAAAATAGTTACTAAAAATAGGCGAAAACGTCACACTGATATGTCGGTAAGTGGCTATTATAGACACAGAAGGGTCACCTATGAAACCCTTTCGTAGCCCATTAATTAGTGCTACTAGGCTAGTGCGAATATGTGCTAATTATTGCAGCTTTGCGCACTTTAGGGGGAATGGGAGCGGGGAAATCGACGGTGCTCCTGCGTGCGCGCACACTGAGTGCGTACATATTGCACGCCCGCCAACCCCATCAGTTTTAGCTTGTTGCTTAGCGTCCAACGTGAGCACTATATAGTCTATAGTATGATGGACGGGTTCCAAATCTCAGGTCAGAATTTGTTTTTACTTTTAAACTTGCTGCTGGGAAACCATGACGTTTAAATTATTTTATAAGCTTACTGTCACCGACCCATCCAGTAGCGGACGAAACTGGACAAAACATTAATTTTTTTAACCGGTCGCGGGTTTTGAACCAGAAACCTCCTGATTGGGATGTCAACGCTCTACCACTTGCGCCATTTCGCAACACTTTCCCCCGAAACCCAACCAGTCCTTCATATGAACAATGGAGGCAAATAGTTATAAGAAAATAGCTCGTGCATGTACGCTTTTATGGTCTAAAGTTGTCAGGTCCCACATTGTAATTATGCAGAGTGAGTGCGCCTCAGTCTGTTTAAACTAACGTGTAATCATTCTGTGTACATTGTCAAACAAATATTAGCTTATCAAAGGTACAGTGTTTGTTTAACCGTTTTTTTTTTCATTATGAGCGTGCGCCTCTGCCTCATTACCTAAACTTTCATATTTGGAACAAAATAAGGGAATAATGACCCATCATAGAAGTATTGAAAAGATAAACAGTTACTAATTATGCAATTATACCAGTCCATAATGACGAATATTTTCCAAATAAATGTATGTATCCTTTTATTCACAGGAACAAGTTTAGGTTTACTTGTCAAACTGCTTGTCAAAACGAGATCGAGCTTGACTTAAAAATGTTGCTTAGCACCCAACGTCGTCACCATTATACGCTAAATTGTGGACGTGTTCCAAGACTATTGTCTGACAATTTTACGAGCTGCCGCACGAAAATACCACGCCTGCTGTATCATCCAGTCCCATAATACTGACACCAACCCAAAGTAAGGGATGAAATATATGAAAACTACACTTTTGACTGATCTTACTGAGAGTGAGTACAATTCCCTATACCAGCCTCTACTCACGCACTGGGGAAAAGTCGGAAATGTAATTTGAATAAAAAAAAGAGTCAAAGATTTGTTATAGAAGGTAAAGTAGGATTCCATCTCGATAAATCGACAAAATACGACACTATAGTTATTCCACAGGCACTTTTCCTCTCCAAGTAAAAAAGCAAAACTTGGAATTTAAATGACAAGACCAATTATACTTTGTTTATATTTCATGAAAATAAATCACTGGTTACAGTAAGTAATTTGATTGATAACATTATATTCAAAGTGCTATACTGTACAGCCTTTTTGCATAGTGTTAAGTAACATAACAAAATATGCTGAAATTCACTTCCACACTTTCAAAACAATGAGTAAGTCACAACTCCATAAATAACACAGAAGTTATAATTATAAAAAGCACTATGTCAACTGTGTACGCATCCATTGACGAACATTGTCTACACAAGATGTTGAGTTCGCATTATAATAACTTATATAGGTAGCACCAGTATTCCGAGCTCTCTCTACAAGGTGTTAATCTAAAAACCAAACAATGTGCGAAAGTTACGGCCAACATTTTCCTGCAAATCAACAATTGTATCGCACTCCTTGGGTTTCATAGAAACTTCTTGCAATCCACGCTGCTTTGAAAACAGATCCAAAGTCACAAATCAGGTCTGGAATAATCTCCGAAAACACAAAATGACATCTAGAAATATCGCCAAAGACACACACTTACACACACAAACCGTGTGTATGTTGTGAACTCTACATAATAAACGTTAGTATAACGCACCGGTTCCAAAAAGAAAGCGTTGAAAACGCCAAACGCAGAATAAAAAGAAAAAAAAATAACAATAAAAATCCAAAGGAAAAAAAAAAACACTTACGGCGAAACAACAACAACCGTTGAAGGAGTGAGTGAGAGAGTGAGTGAGTGAGAGAGTGAGTGAGTGAGTGAGTGAGTGGGTGAGAGGGTGAGTGACTAGCAACGCGCGTGAGTCGAAATGATGCGCGTGCATGACGAGAAGAGTGAGTATGTGTAGGTCGTGGGTTGTCTGCCCCTGAAGGATTAATGATGACTCTGATGATTAACCTGTTTGGGCAGGGGCCAGCAAAGGGAGACTACGCAGGGAGGGAGGAGGAGGAGGGAGAGAGAGAGAGAGAGAGAGAGAGAGAGAGAGAGAGAGAGAGAGAGAGAGGGGGTGGGAGGGGTAAAGAGATGGATAAATATTTATCAGGATGTAGAGATGGGTTGGAGGGAGGGGGAGGAAGGGATATAGTGAGGAGGAGGCTAAGGGCATGGAGAGGCTGAAGGTGGGCGGCCGGGAGCATCTGGAGATGAGTGTGCCTCCCTAATTGGGCCCAGGTGAGGGAACACGCCAACCACTTGACCTGCACACTGCCCTGGTTTATACCACTCTGACTGCATGCACTGATGCCAACCTACCGCCAAAAAAAGCGTAAACCATCTGAACACATTATGTGTTACTAATTTGCTGTTTTTTTGTTGATGCCTAAGTCAACTGAGTCACAATATATTTGCCAACGATGCACCACAAATTCGCACTATTTTTAGGGTTTCCCCAAAAAATTAATATTTGTTACAAAAATAGCGTTTTATCTTGCAAATCCACATGTCTATTTCACCCCTTATAATTATGTGCGCGATGTGAGTGTAAAGTGTACCCTTGAACTGCTGGTTGGGGTTGGCGGGTGAGCGCATGTATAGAGCAGCATTACCAACTGCATTGACGATCTCAAGGTCGTCTTGAGGAATATGTACCTCATCGTAACATGTGCGTATTAAGTTTTCTTGATTAATCTGATGGAGATGTAGAGAGAAGGAGAGAGAGAAGGAGGGGGAGAGATAAAGAAAGAGAGGGAGAGAGATAGGGAAAGGGGTGAATGAGGGAGAGGAGATAGATAGAAAGTTGGTTAGGGAGACAAATAGGAAGTGGATTTCACTCTAAAACCCCTGGTGTTTAAGTCAGTGTGCTGAATTAAAAAAAAAAACAATTAGCAAACAACACATAACTTATTATTCAAAGAAAACTGAGGGTTGTTTTGAACAATATTGGAGTGTAAGCACACACACACACACACACACACATAGTAACAGAAACACACAAGTGCATGCGTCCTTTAGAGCGACTCGCGCTCATTCTGAGCAGTCAAGTGTTCTAAGTGCTCAAGAGGCCCTCACTAACGATGGCGGAAGTAGTCAGTGCACTAGAGAGCTAAGACTAAGAGTACTTATACAGTTATGAAGTCACTGCCAGGCGATATCAATAACAGTTTTATCCAAAAAACAAGACTGGCTTAAGTGTTCGAGGTTATCGACCAAAATCTCATACGATGGTAACATTTTGTAGGCATATAGATTAACATAAAAGTACAATGCAGAGAGAGGGAAAGAGACAGAGACGGAGAGAGAGAGAGAGAGAGAGAGAGAGAGAGAGAGAGAGAGAGAGAGAGAGAGTAGATAGTGTGAAAGAGGCAGAGAGAGAGAGGGAAAGAAAGGGATACAGAGAGAGTCAAAGAGATGTACAATGCTAAATAATTAGTCGCTAGAGCTGGACTCGAACCGCCCACACTGTGTTTTCGTATTTTCCCGTATATGACACGATACTTAATTTAAAAGATAATTTTGTTTCGTTTATGCCTCACCGGAAACTCAATGTCGGTACAGACCAACTTTGATTTGGTCACTGTGCCCTCCCGATTCGGGGTTTGCGTGCCATATGTTTCCCTATCAAACGATCTGGCGCTGGTCTGTGATTCACATGTGGGGTTCATTTAAAAGCTTTAAATACTTAGGCATAATTATCTATACCTAACCGAATCAGTGTCAAAAACATATAAGCTCCTTCTCACTCACGCTCTATCCCATCCCTCATCTCTCCCTCTCTCCTTTTCTTTCCCCCTCCCTGTACCATTCTGTCTACTCTACTCACTCACTCAAAATAAAGTGAGTGGCTGAGACAGGAGTCTAGGTCTTCCCGTCTTATTTCGTGTGTGGCAGCGCATAAAATCGTCAGGTATCAGGCTCGGGACCCGTCCACATTATAGGCCTATATAGTGTAGACGCTGCACGTCAAATATTTCAACTCAACTTCTCTCTCTCTCTATCTCTATCTCTCTCTATCTCTCTCCCTCTCTCCCTCTCTATGAGTGCCCTATGGTCCTTCAACCACATTCTCCTCATGATTAAAACAAATTAAAAATCCAACTCGACAGACTAAAACAATAATTTCTAACAGTGCAGGCTTTGGCTCATTTAAATGCCATTAATCTCCCGAACAATATAAACAAAAACATTAACAAAACAAGAACAATAACAGGGCTATTAATGAAGAAGCGTCGACTAATCAACATCCTGTAATTTTCAGGTAGCAATTTTACTCACCGACTTATAAAACCCAACCGATCTTTATAAGGAAATGTCGAGGTGTAAGGCACACGCGAGCTTGCACAAGACACAAGCCCAGCAAGACAGGACAAGACAGTAGTTTTGATTGGCTAGAAAGAACTGCACCCACTTGTTACACAAATTCTTATTGGCTGGATCTCAGATTAATGTTAAGAATGGAAGCACGGGGAGGGAGATATTGAGAGAGAGAAAGAGAGGGTGAGAGAGAGAGAGAGAGAGAGAGAGAGAGAGAGAGAGAGAGATCAAGGGAATGCAGGGAAAACTTCACTGCCATCCTGTGTGTGTATTACGTAACTTCCACCACAGGTAAACTAGATTCAGTAAGGTGGTGTACCTGTGTGTGTGTGTGTGAGTGTGTGTGTGTGTTACCATCATGTATGCGTGTATTTTCTGTATGCATGAAGGTAAGGAGGAGAGAGAGAGAGTGTGTGTGAGGGTGGTGGGGAGAGGGGATAGGAAGAAGGAATTAACGTCTTGAACGAGGAATCTTTCATGCCAACGCAGCGAATTTTCAAACGGCCACGAAGGCGAGAGTTTCCAAGCACACCTAAAGACTGAGTTATTTCGAGGCTCAGGTAAAAGAAACGTTACGGGAACACACCTGTGTGTTATTTTTAGCACTGCCTCGGCAAAATTCTCCCCGAAGTGTGAGCAAATTTAGTTTCGTAGTGTGTTTGTCTCCTAAGTTCAGCGGTTTCCTGTCTAGGCCAAAGTTCTCGGTCTCGTGTTGTTTGTTTAACCCGCTTGTGTTGTTGCGGGGTGCACATGACGTAAAGGTCAAGGGCAAAACTTTGTTGCTACGAGTGTGCAAGAAAAGGTAAACCCCGTTTACGGACATTTAATCTTAGTTGACTTAGAAGAATTGGTGTATAACTTAATTCTACAAAAGAATGTGTTTTCTTCTCTTATAGGCACGGAAAATACATTTATGACTTGACTTGGCTTAACAATCATGCTAAAGAAGTAATTGTTTGTTTTCTTGTTGCTATCGATTTGTATTTAATTTAGTTGTTGCTATCGAATTGTTGTTAATGAAGTTGAAATTCTTTGATGATTTTTTTCTGGTAATTGCGATTAAATGCAGAACGGCAGCTTTGTAATAGATTTTCCATAAATGTATTTACGATGGTGAAATAAAGGCTTACTTTCCTTAATAAAGCCATATACGTCAGTAAGCTTTTCTTTCCGGGCGTATTTATAGACCATTATTATAACCGTTCTAAAGTTTGCAATGCTGTACAAACGAATACGCATATACATTTATTAAACATCTTTGTAAATTGCGTCGATCAGTTTTACTCTTAAAACATGTGACGATAACTCCAACCTTGAAGGATGAATAATATACTCATTAAACCGTTTTATTAGACATTCAACAAAATACGTCATGGGTTTGGGAAAAGTTAATGTACGAGTATATATTATGAAGTATTGTTAAGTAAAGCTTACCTCCCTTTCAATAACCATGTCGTCTGCAGCTGCTTGACTTTTCAACCAGTCCGGGAAAACTGTTTGAAAATCCGCTTAAGATGCTCTAGCCTGAATAACAATGTTAGCGAAGGCACATCAACGCCTTACATAGATAACATACAGAGTCCGAACGCAAATAACTGAAATTCCTTACAACAAAACGCTTGGGTCTAAAAGTATAGTTCTTTACGTTTCACATGTTGCTATCAAATTTCTATAGGTCTGTGTCATACACACTCAATATGACATCATTGCGAAGGTCGGCAAGATTTGCTCTATTTCTTTCTTATGGAAATCAACTTGGAAAAGGTTCTAAAAATAGTTTGAGTGAAGTATTCTAAAGCAGGCCAACTCGAGGACGGTGAATTGTTTACAGTAGCTGACCCAGGCCTGCTATTGTTGTGGGGGATTAGAGGGTCAGTTATTGCCCTGTGTCCACTAAAAAAGCATCTATGTCGTGTTCTAGGTGTAATGGTACTATTTACACGCTTTGCGACCCATATTGTGGAAATAGGTGACATAATTACGCCCCTCTGGTATTCTGAATTCTCAAGGACTCCGTAAATCTAGGAGAGGCAACAAGTGACGCATTCTCGGCTTCTCTAGCACTTTCTCATACATTGGGTCCAATAGCGATCACTGACCTAGTTCTGTATAGAACTATAGTTGAACACTGGTGCAGATTCCCTATACCAGCGTCTTTGTTTTGACTAAGTGCCCAGTAACCGCAAGGCCTGCGCTAGTGATACCCCCGCGGGTTGACATGGAATGGGTAGGATGTAGGGGGAAGAGGGCGACATGGAATGGCAATGTGCCCAGTAACCGCAATGCCTGCGTTAGTGATACCCCCGCGGGTTGACATGGAATGGCTATTACGGGATTAGCGACACTGCGGGGATGTGGGTCACGTGCGGTCACGGTGGCGTCACTTAGGGTCACGGTCACTCCAGGATACCTGGCATTGTCCATCCAGTGTAAAGGTCACGTGAAGGTCATGCATAGCCGTTGGGATAATATCATTAAAGACTTTGCGATTCAAACGGCGAAAATGTATGACATAATGACCCCCCCCCCTTGTATGAGGTTTTCTGGTCGCTCATTGCGTCTAGGATAGGAAAATAAATAAATGCCGGTGAAGTCTCAGGTACGTACCGTCAGCGTTTTGTTATGGCCCCGTGATTACAAGGCTTCTATTGTGAAGAGTTTGGGGTAGGATGACTGCAACACATTCCGCCGAGGTTATGGCGAGGAATAAAAATAATCAGATGTATCAGTATGACTATGCTAGTTTTTTTTTATCCTTAGAGGGACGTGTAGCAGTAACAGCTCTCTTGAAACGGGGACACAGAAAAGATGTGCAGAGGAGAGAGAGAGAGAGAGAGAGAGAGAGAGAGAGAGAGAGAGAGAAGGAGAGAGAGAGAAAGAGAGAGAGAGAAAGAGAGAGAGAGAGAGAGAGAGAGAGAGAGAGAGAGAGAGAGAGAGAGAGAGAGAGAGAGAGAGAGAGAGAGAGAGAGAGAGAGAGATTTAAGCGTACCCTTTCCTTGTTCATTCTACTTCAGACGTCAATAATTTCCCGAATGCTATCTCATGCACGCTCAATGTACCTGAAGTTCAAAACAGTGCACTATGTTTTGACACTCAAGCAGTTTTTCCGCAGTTTGCACCGTTTAAGCGATGAACGTTTTCCTCTAGAAAAAAAGTGTGTGTTTCTAATGCCTTTTTTATGTCTACTGTCGCTATTTAGTCTCTGAGAAGTTTATTTGTAACATCAACATAATTATAGAAATGAAGAAAATTTATAGATTTGATACATTACAGTTTTTTTTTTATTTCAAAATGTTTAAAAACAACAACAACGCCCCCCCCCCCCCTTAAAAACAAAAACAAAAAACAACCACGTCCCTTTCCTCGTCAAAATAGGCATGTTGTCGATGCAGAAATAATTAGATTTAGGCAGGGAAAGTTAATTATGGGAAAAATCTAATTTTGACGCTCCCCAGGGCGTGTTTCCGGTCTTAACTTACTCACTCGAACCCCATCCACAGTAGGAAACAAAATATATATATATATAAAAAAAAAGAAGCGACGGTCGGGTTAAACTACATCAGTTTTCAAACCCCTGCGTGTACCGGAAGCGGAAGAAGTTTATAACAGTGAGACTCGCGTCTGCGCCTTGATCAATCCCAGGTGGCAGGAAGGGAAGCCTTTACCTGGCCAAGGTCTACACTGCACTCAATTAACGGTATTGAATTTCCTTAGATAGAAATTTATTCCGAGATTTCAAATGCCAAATACTTCTAGTTTTTCCTCAAATGTGTTATTCGAATTAATAATTTTATCAGCTCACGTGAATGTCATTATGGGAAAGGGAACCTAGGAACAACAAAAATCGTAAAAAGATAAGAGAAAAAAACGAGATATACAAACAAAGGCCGATGTAAGCAGTGTTATCTATTTCTTCAGACCAGCCACAGGTGTGGGTAAAATAAACTGTGAGGTACAGATTTGACAGTCAAATACATTAACGTTATTAAATATTAAATATGATAGCTAGCTAACTAGATAGATAGACGGATAGATAAACATATAGATAGCTAGCTAACTAGATAGATAGACGGATAGATAAACATATAGATTAATGATATATATATATATATAGCAAGAGAAAGAGAGAGATAGAGAGAGAGACAGAGAGAGAGAGAGAGAGAGAGAGAGAGAGAGAGAGAGAGAGAGAGAGAGAGAGACAGACAGACAGACAGACAGACAGACAGACAGACACAGACAGACAGACAGACAGACAGACAGACAGACAGACAGACAGACAGACAGACAGACAGACAGACAGACAGACAGACAGACAGACAGACAGAGAGGAGGAGGAGGAGGAGAGACATAGGGAGATAGTAAAAGAGAAACAGAGAAACGCTCCTCGTTCGATTCCTAGATCTCTCTCAGGTAAGGCAACCTTTCTCTTGATCTCCCAAGTAATTGATAATACATGCGTTTTTTGTGTATATGTTTATATCTAATCTTAACAGTAATCATAAGCAGAGATCCCAAGACTAATCATTTAATCTACATAAGACGCAGACTAAACAGACAGTGCATTGAGAATAGGCAATCACTAGCATAACAGGAGCAAGGAGCCATGGTTGCGCTCTCTACTCTCTTCTTATAGGGACCAACTGGTTCAGGTGGTAGAGCATTGGTTAATAAATCTATGTCGAGTTTGGTACGTTAGAGGGAAACGTATTTTTTATTGGTTCATTAATTTTATTTTGCGACAGACTAAACTCATTAACATTAACATTATTTAGACTCATGCAAAACGTTACAGTCCTATTTAGAAATACGAATAATAAGGTCTTAAGACAAGGTGTTAGCTACAACGACGTTGTACTTACGATACAACATGAGCATAGGCTTACCAAAACCGCAACGGTTAAACATAAAATTTTGGCAGGAGTTTAAAGTGCATGGCGCACAATTAATTCTCTCTATTCCCATGCCAAGACATTTTTGTAAGGTAAGATCTCAGACGCGCGTCAGCCATTTTCTCTTTCTCTTAAAAAAATGATTAATGCCTCTTTTTTTAAGCTTTCCATCAGCTCCAGATCTTACAATTTTGCGCCAAGAAAGAGTAATACATAGAAATTTCCTACAATTCTTTTTACTAAAATGTTCACTTTGGTAGCTGGTGGATGTTGTATGGAGAGAGAAATTTTAATTTGTAACCTGTTAATTATAAATCATAATTATAAAACTCTTTAAAAAAAGTCTGAGAAATTAAATCTTTTTCTTTACTTATGTATTTTCTGTATCCTTAAGTAAGATTTCGTGCACTGCTTGCAGATATTCTAGGTAGGGTGGGGAGAGAGAGAAAGAGAGAGAGAGAGAGAGAGAGAGAGAGAGAGAGGTAGAGAGAAAGAGTTAGAAAGAGAGACAGGGGCAGTAACTGCGAAAATAGAGCGTAGTTCTAGTTATGATAGCCTCTCTTGACATCGCGTTTTAAAAAGCACTTTCGCTTTAGGAATAAAAGTGGTGTAGTCCAAGAAATGCAACATTTATTTGCATGCGATGGTGCGACAAAGAAAGACGGAGAGGGACTGAGGTAAACAAATTAGAAGTGGAGAGAAAGAGGAAGAGAGGGAGGGAGAAAGAGTTACAGAGAGACAGAGAAACAAAGAGAGGTACAGAGTAACTGTATCTTCATCTGTCTGTTTATTTGTCTCTCATTATTTCTCTTTATTTTAATATCTCTGTCTCTGTCTCTCTCTCTCTCTCTCTCTCTCTCTCTCTCTCTCTCTGTCTCTATCACCTCTCTATCTCTCATTTTTTCTCTTTCCCTATATCTTTCATTCTGACTCTCATTAGTGGAGTGTTAGTAATATAATTTATGCTGTTTCTTTTTCTAAGACAAAGACTAAGGCAGAACAAGCATTTGGTACTTACTTTTTTACAATTTTTAAATCTAAACGTGTACAATTTGAGGAATGGTTAGGTTGACAGCTAATCTATGAGACGCCAAAGCTCTGGGAAAACCCAGTAAAGCAATATTTCTCATGCACACCTACTTTGCTCTCCTCAAAGCTGTCCAGTGTGCGAGAGTGCTCTAAGTCTTTTCTTTTTTCCACTGGAGTTATCTCGTCCTCTTCCACAGAGCGCGCTCTTTCCAAGGTCTTGTAGAACTCTTCTATTTGCTGATCGGAGATGATCTTGGAGGATCTTGCGGCTCTTTTCTGGATGGGGCTTTCGTGCGGCGGGGCAGCAGACGTCTGACTTTTCTTTTCCTCGATAATGGGGGTTATTTCGATATGCGTTTTTGTTGTTGGTGCAGCTGTTGTTGTTGCTGCTGATGTTGCCTTTGTTGTTGCTGTAGTTCCACTTGTTGTATTTGTTGTTGTTGAGGCTGTTGTTGTATTTGTTGTTGTTGAGGCAGTTGTTGCAGTTGCTGCTGTTCATTGTACTGCCGCCACTCTTGTTGCCGATAGTAAGACAGTATAGAGCTTGACCCAGTTGTATAGGGAGACCCGAAGTCGTCCGAGATGTAGCCATTGTTGGCGTCTCCCACAGACCGCCCGAGGCTCTCGATCAAGTAGTTAGGCTGCTCGAACCCAACGTAGGAGGGAGACTGACCGTAGGAGCCGCAGGTCGAGCCTTCCTGGACCATCCTGGAGGAGGAGGAGGTGGTGGACACCGTGCTGTCCCTGTTGTAGGCGCTGCTGGCGGCGAACTGCCCGGGGCTGGGGGCTTGCTGGGAAGAACTGCCGGACACTTCCGGAGAGCGTATTGGTATGTTGACAGGCATCGTCCCTGGGGTAGACCGCTGTTCTTGATGTTGTCGCTGTTGTCGTTGTTGTTGTTGTTGCTGTTGCTGTTGCTGTTGTTGTTGTTCTGATGGTAGTTGGTGGCGTTGCGGAGGTTGCAGGATACCGCCATAGCCAATCTGTCTGAGGACTTCAGAGTCCACCTGTTGGGACGTACTGGTCACTCCAGCGGCGGACACAGGAGGTGCAGGGTCAACCAGAGTCCGGCCGTGGCTGATCTGTCTCAAGATATCTGGGTCAACAGTTGGGCTGGACCCAGGTGTGGACTTGGAAGATGCCGGTGGGACTTGGATGGGTCTCCTGGCAGGAATCGGCGGAGGAGCCGTCTCGGAGGTTGGGGCGGTACCTGTGGTTGTGGCATCGACTTGGCCTGGGCCTGAGGCCGAGACATTGCTGGTTCCGTTGCTGTCGGCGAAGGAGACGTGTTGTCTGCCCTTGATGGTGGAATAGAGTCCGGTGATCTCCAGAGGGAACCGGTTCTCTTTCCTGGGCGGGCTGTACGCTGGAGGTCCCGAGGACGCTGAGGATGAAGACTGGGCCAGACTCTTCAAGGTACCGGAGTCACTGGACGTGGAGGTTTGGTAGGCGTGTCTAGACATGGCATGCTGTTGTTGTTGTACCTGGTGTTGTTGTTGGTGATGTTGCTGTTGTTTCACTTGCTGTTGCCATTGCTGTTGCTGTTGATTAAAAAACTGCTCTTGGAGTGGCGTCGGGAAGCGGAAACTGTGCTGCTGTAGCGGGGATACTGAAAAGTGCTGAGGATTGAAGTACTGTGGTTGTTGTTGCTGTTGTTGTTGTGGTTGCTGCTGTTGAATGGTGTAGTGCTCCTCGCGGTGCCAGCTCTTGTGGAAAGGTGGGCCTGTAAGGAGAGGTGTTGATGTAGCCTGAGGTGGAGGGAAGGAGAGAAGATGTTGCTGTTGCTGTTGCTGCTGCTGTAGTAAAAGATGGTGTTCTCTTTGCTGTCTGTCTGTAGGGTAAGCGACCACGGGGGCAGGGAACCTCTGCTGGAATCCCCTCTGGTATCCCTGCTGGTTCTGGTGGAGGGAGGAGTAAAACGGAGGGGCAAGCACAGCTGAAGACGCCACGGTGGATGTCTGTGGAAGCTGCAGGTTTTTTTGCTGCTGTGGAAGAGGTCCTTGGTTATATAGTTGTTGTTGCTGTTGTTGTTGACGTTGATAGTGTTGTTGTGGCTGTGTGGGGTGTCGGAGTCCTTGTTGTTGACTTGGCTGATACTGTTGACCTTGCTGCTGATGCTGCTGCTGTCGATTCGCCCACCTGGAGTAATCAGCGTACGAGCTGACCACCGGGAAGTCCGCGGGCGTTACGGGGAAGGGTCTCGGAGATGAAGACTGAGACTGCGGGCGAAGGTGTTGATGTCTCCTGGACGACGATCGCGGAGAGAGCGGGGCTCCCCCTCTAGAGGACGCGGATGAAGGAGAAGGCGAGACCTCCCGAGACGAGCCTCGGTAGATTCCGTCACGGTCGGGGGTTCCGGTTCGGCTGTGAGATCGACCTCTTGGTGGTTTCGTGCTAACAAACTTGAGCATTTCATCCACGGACAGTTCGTACCCCCCGGATAGCGCCCGCACTTTACAACAACAACTAAGAGTATATTTTGTTCTTATTGAGTTAAAAGCATATTTATAGGATATTGTGAGTTATGAAAGGGCTTTGGTCTTGCCCTAAGATCCAGAGGTGAAAAGAGCTACGAGAAATATAGCGTAGCGTTTATGCTCTTAGAAAATTAAGTAGGTTTAAGACAAAACTATGGGTTCTGAAGGCAATGGATAATTTTTGCAGCACCGCAATGTTCTTGTGTGGATTTCCCCGTTCCACTTCACTGTGACACCCAGGTCTTTCTCCTCTCCGTTCTGGGATGAATCAGCAACTGTTATGAACCACGTTTGCAGAACAGAATCCAGCAAAAGTTCTTGGTTTTTGTCTCAAGCTTACACTTCTATGATAAAATTACTTCTATATCAACAAATACACAACTTTCAGAGCAATACTTTGACAGTTCGTAAGGCTTATCACCACGAATACAACTAGGAAAATTAATCTAAAAGTTCAATAAAAGTTCTGCATATAGAGCTGCTGTACACAGCTAGATTTGCCTTTCAGGCAGCCATAATCGCGTGTTTGGTGCCAGGTCTAAAAAATGGTGTATATGTTGAGGACTTTATCTTCAGCTCTTAACGATAAATCCCTCAAGGTTTGAAATGATTGTCCAGCTCCCATGATTGTTATTTGTTCATCAAACCGTACTGAATGAAGAAGAACATTATATTTATCATGATAAAAACTTTGTTATCTAAACACCAGAATTAAAACCACAGCTTGGCAAATGAATCACACTTCTCTCCAGCAACAAAATAGTATATTGTATCTGTTGAAATAAAGCCTTCATTAACTAACCAATTCAGACTTAGATCCATCGATGTATAGTTAAAAAGTGTTGATTCTGGTTGAGCTCTTAACATCCATAGTAAACAACTGCGCTACAGTGCGGTAGGGCCCACAATTTGGCGCTAGAAATGTCGAGAGAGAGAGAGAGAGAGAGAGAGAGAGAAAGAGTGAGAGAGGAGGGGGAAGGGGGAGAGAGAGTTAGATAGACAGACAAAAAGGCAGACAGACAGACAGACAGGCAGACAGACAGACAGACAGACAGAGAGATGGAGAGATGGAGAGAGAGAGACAGAGAGAGAGAAAGACAGAGACAAACAGAGACAGAGGCAGTGAGAGAGACAGAAAGACAAAGAGAGAGATAGAGAGAGAGAAAGAGAAAGAGAGAGAGATAGACAGAGAGAGAAATAGAAACAGAGAGAGATAGAGAGAGATAGAGAGAGAGATAGAGTGTGTGTGTGTTTCAGCATTCTACAAAGTCAAACGCCAGCACACATGAAATGTTTGGGTTCAAGAACAATACCTAAAATGCTTGGGGAAAAAACATAGGGGTAGAACAAACTAAATTTAGAATCTAGGTGCAGCGACATATCAAAGTGATTAACCCTATGATGTGGGGCATGGCACGAGAGGTCACACGTATACATATTATTGTTTTTGTCTCGAAAGGTCGACGCCGCAAAACGCACGCCGATCCTACAACTATAACACAGCATTGTTATCGACTCACGAACTGCAGGCGGGGTGTCACCTATTGTGCTCACACACTGAAAGGCTAAAGATATATGTTTATAGCGGGTCTGGCCTTTTTGTGAGCTTCGGAGGTATGCGCAAAGTACAAACACGCACGCTGAGAAAAAGATGGCACACTTGTGCACAGACCTCTTCACCCCCCCTCACTTTCTACTTGACTTTTAAAATCTCTTGGCTTTGTTTCATCTTATGGAAGTTCATGTTTGCCTCAGCTTACAAAGTATAAAAATCAAGCTCTTCCGCACCTATTTTTAATTTAATTTTCCTTAGCGCATTTTCATTGAAGAATCACACGTATATCGAATGATGATATAAAGGGCCGCTAGTCTTTACACATGAGGTTTCGAGACTCTCAAAATTCTACTTTGGCCATTGGTATAATATTACATCGGCAAACGTCATGATGACAACATTAATTTTAAGTTTTTTATATTGCCCCATTTTACTTATCTGTGCAAATATAAAATATCAAAATCTCCCCCTAAAATTTTTTTCATCCGGTATAAATAGAGAGAGAGAGAGAGAGAGAGAGAGAGAGAGAGAACGGTAGAGATAAAGGTGTAGCAATAGAATATAGAAGCATTGTTCAGTTATCACAGAAACGTATTTCGAAAATTTGAAACCAACCCTTCTAACCCTCCATTACACTAAATTGTAAGTGCATCTAAACGCATTGGGTAAACAAGGGAGGTATATCAAACTACGCATTGTTAGATCTATTTGTTCTGCTGACATCAGACAAGTTATGCGATAGTATAATTATGTAATATCTCCAAACATTTCAAAACTGTTTTACTTTCATCGTATGTACAGAAATTACCAGGTTATTTTCGCCAATTCCAAGCAAATTTTTATGCATTTACAAGCTAAAGTGGACTGTTTTAAAATACAGGGCACGTTTCTCTATCTTTTCATGTTTCTATCTCTCTTCCATATCTCCGAATCCACTCCCTTGTTGATCTTGGTTTATTTGAACTTTTCTCTAAAATACCATTACTGTTCCCCTCTAAGAGATATATAAAAATTGAAATTTGAGAGTACCATCACTACATACGGTACCCACTCTCTGAGAGAAGCTATCATTTATAACACGTGCAGTCCGTGGGTAGAGCGCGCATGGGCAGCAGGGGGTCTCCTGTACCGGGTTCACTTCCTCTGTCTTTGACTTAAACACACGTCAGGGCGCGCGGAGGTCGTTCACTCTTTGACAGCTGGCACCCGCTGTCTCTTGCACTACAAGTGTCAGATTGTGTTGTCATTTATTCCTCATTCACTGTGTGTATGTCTGTCTATCTATGTGTATGTGTGTCTGACAGACTGACTTACTGACTGATTCTCTCTCTCTCTATCTCTCTCTATCTCTCTCTTCTATCTATCTCTATCTCTTCTATCTCCCGCTTCTCCCCACCTTCCTCCGAACATTGTTACCTCACTCAGCACCCTCTCCACTTTGTACACCAGGTCAACACCCCAGGGACTTGAACTACTTCCCTAGACAACTCGATACAGCGCGCTATCTACCCTGGTCGAGGCTTCCAAGGATAACAAACAGGGTCACGGAAATAAACAAAGATTTGATTTTGGAACCAAAGTGCGATATATCATTAATACATTAGATGCACGTAGGACAATTTACATTGCAGTAGTCTAGTAGGCCAACGGAAAAAAAAAACTCAATGAGTATCATTCTGATCTAACTATGATACTAATTTAGAATGAATAGATCAGTTGTGCCTATACCTCGTACACGTATTGCCAAAATGTGTTCACTGCAGTAAAGTCGGAGATTTTGCCCGTTATTCTGGGAATCATTCACCCTGGCCATTCACCTTGCCCTGTCTCTCTCTCTCTCTCTCTCTCTCTCTCTCTCTCTCTCTCTCTCTGTATCTCTATCTCTAGAACCATGGCCCGACCTGTATCTACTCATCTAGATGGGGTATGGAGGTCTAGCCCATCATCTCTATTTACTCACTGACAGCCACACAGACTCTGGGGTTAGGAGGGAGGGCGGGTCATGGGGTAGCGGAAACAACCAATTTTACAGGAAACACTTTTAGGGGAGAAGAGGGAGAGAGAGAGAGAGAGAGAGAGAGAGAGAGAGAGAGAGAGAGAGAGAGAGAGATAGAGAGAGTGGAAGTGCGTTATTTTGGCGATATGATTACCAATAAAATTATCCGAAATCGCCGTTGTCATAACTTGACCAGGCTCTATGATTACTCAATTGAGCTAAACCCGAAGTTAGTGATTGAAACGTCTATTGTTGTTGTATACCGTAATAATGATCAGTCTGATCTAACCTTAACCCTTACCCTAACCAGAGACCTTAGTTTGGGAATCATTCAAGACTTTGCGATAACGGAGCTGGTGGTAAAACGAAGACAAGAATTATCTAAGG
>RQTK01000014.1:1175854-1198354 GCA_003991915.1 Elysia chlorotica
TTACCTGAAACTTGATAGCATTTTTTGTTTGGCAACTCATTATTTTTCTGCACGATTTTATTCTTCCATGAACCTGCTCTACGTAATATGGCGATCTGGAGATTTTGGCGTCACAGACTTGGCAAAGAACCCAAAACATGGATAATAAAATGCTTTGTTCAAGGAAACATAACGTCTTATCAGGATGTTAATTTTACCTGTGCTTTGATTTGCATGAATACAGAATGTTCCTTTCGCTTAAATTTAATGGCAAAACACACCACAATCCTTGAGGTATATTTTGGATTAAAAAAATAGGAAACCAAGTCACCGCACTGGAGAAAGTGAGCACATTGTTGCATAAAAAGGGCAACAGTGATCTATTTCTATTCTTATTTTTTGGAGTCGTTAGGACAGATACAGCTATGCTGTACAGCAAACAGCGACGCTCACAGGTAGCTGTGGGTTAGCCAGACCTGAGCCTATCGCATATTGAACAGAAGGTTTAGGTCCAGAAATAACAGTTTATATCTGACTTGCCTTGTCCTGGCATTATCAGACAAGATGCAATCACGGGTTCTGCTCAAACTGCTGGTGTTTGTGGCTTTTTGTTGTTGTTGTTGTTGTTTTTTTGTCTGTTAGAGCATAGCTTGCATTTATACGTTATCTGTCTAGATACGTCTATTGTTTTTGCTGGTATCTTTTAATATACTGCTAAAGAGGGGGGAGGGAGAGAGAGAGAGAGAGAGAGAGAGAGAGAGAGAGAGAGAGAGAGAGAGAGAGAGAGAGAGAGAGAGAGAGATGGATGAAGATATATAAGGAGAGGGAAAGCAATAGATTAGTATCAGAGGGGAAGGGAAAGATGGAAAAAGAAAGAGCATAGCTTGCATTTATACGTTATCTGTCTAGATACGTCTATTGTTTTTGCTGGTATCTTTTAATATGTTTCTAAAGAGAGAGAGAGAGAGAGAAACAGAAAGAGAGATACAAACAGAGTTAGAGAGACAGAGATAGAGAGAGAGACTGAAAGAGAGAGAGAGACTGAAAGAGAGAGAGAGAGAAGGACTGAAAGAGAGAGAGAGAGGGTGATCCGGGATAAGTCTGCGGTTTGAACTCTGGCCCAGGCAAGGTTTATCTCACCTGCCTCCAACAGGACCCAGCAGTGCTAGTAGTGCATGGGGCGGTAAAAACTTACCTGGGTTGAGAAATGGTGGGACAGGTGCGGGCCTGTGTGTTAGTGTGTGTAAGACAGAGAGAGAGAGAGAGAGAGAGAGAGAGAGAGAGAGAGAGGGAGAGAGAGGGAGAGAGAGGGAGAGAGGGAGAGGGGGGGTGGAAAGGAAAGGAAAAGAAATAGGGAGGAAGAGAAAGAAGAGAGATAGAGATAGATAGATGGGAAGAAATAAGAGGAAGGAAGGATGAAAAAGAGAAGAAGTGAGAGGGGGAGAGTCAGACGGAGAGAAAAGTAGTGTGGAGGAGGGCGGTCTGAATGGAGTGGAAACTAGAGAAACCATGCAAGATAGAATGAAAAGGACAGAAACAGAGAGTAGAGTGAGTAAGTGAGTTGGTTTCTGTTCGGCCAATGTCAGCAATAAAATCGCTGTTTTAAACACTTTTGAAACAATTAATATACTGTGTTAGATAGGTATGCTCTCGGATAATGAAATCACTTACTAGAAATTGTGTCTTTTTTCCAGTCTTACAACTCAGAGAGCTTTTACTTCTTTGCTGATATAAGAAAAAATAAATAAATTAGAAGTTTAATTACCACCGACTTAGTATAAACCTTTACCCGATGCTACTAATTAGCTACTTTTGAAATCCAGACTTGGCAAAGACTACACACTTTTTTCTTGCACTTAACCATCGAACCGTGACAGTTTTGGGTTGATTTTCGCAATAGGTAAAATAAAAAAAGAATATGATGGTAATTTCCGTGTTTGTTTATTGAATCTCTCAATGCCAACACTCGTCTCTGAAGTAATTTTGTCAAAAAGAGGCTTGTCTGTTATGAAATAAACAACAAAACCGAAACAAAAAAACTACGCGTTTTTTCCTCTTGTGGCATAGTTCTATTTCTCCAGCATTTCTCTATGGGAGTGAGAGAACGCGGTAACGTTCAGAGGCACTATCGATTATGTAAGAAATCGTTCACTGTGAGGGACTTCACTGGGAGTTGAGATGACGATCAGTAAAAAGTAATAATACTAATATTGATCATGTTAAGTTAAAGTTATTTTATCCGAGTCACCTTTACAATCTCCTACTTGTGATTACCATTGATAACTTAATGTGATCGGCTGAGACAGGAGTCATGGTATCCCCGCCCTGTCTCGTGTGTAGCAGCACATAAAATCGTCAGACGTCAGTCTTTGGGTCCGTCCGCAATATATCGTATACAGTGCTGGTGTTGGACGTTAAACCAACTCAACTACAAGAACTATCATTAATAACTGTCCGCGTTATTCGGTGAAGGTTTTGATTTTAAAAGAAAGAAAAGTAGACAAATAGAGGGGAATGAAACGTCCAAGAAATAAGTACATGTAGATCTACTACCATAGGATACAGTATGCCCCACTACCAGTATAGGATTGAGTGGGATTCCCACGTTATTAGAATGCGATACTGGGAAATGATGCTTACATTTAAACGGAAAATGTATATTCACCTCAATTCTCACAATTATATCACTGAAAAACGTTTCCTTTATCTCTCAATTTTAAAACGAAAACAATCTTACATGACTAAGAAATAAGCCACATTTATAGTTATATCGTAGGAATTAAACTAATAAACACATTGTAATCACTGATCATAAACATTGCACTTCTAAAGAAGTAAAACAAGAATAATTGAATTTGTCACAATATTATTTTCTGACACTGAATTCCTGCTATGAACTATCCTTGGTATTTCCTCGAAATCTGCCTCCATCCTAAACACTGAAGATCGTAGCGTGTTTTCTTCGCGTTTTCCTCTGCCTCGACTTAGAGATCCTAGATCTAGACAATGATCCTGTTTTGTTTATCATTTGTGATGTCCCTTTCCTCAGCTCGTCCTTGGAAGAAAGGTTAAGAAAAATAAACAGCTAGAAACACTTTACATAATTGTTACTTCCGTTTTCATCCTTTTCCCTTCAAATCGTATCTATATGGAAGCATGTTAACTTCAGTTTTCATCCTTTTCCCTTCAAATCGTATCTATATGGAAGCATGTTTTGTTCGAAAGTGGCGAAAAGTTTCTCCGTTGTGTCTTGTGTGGGGTTTGATTCTAGATCTAATGAATTAAAGAGCTGGGGCTTAAGGAAGGCACGAGAGCGGAAGGGGTAGGGGAGAGGTAGGGGAGAGGTAGGGGAACGTAGGGGTAGGAGTTAAATTTATTAATACTCGACAGAGACGGATTGGGCAATGGGATGGCGATAGTTGGTGTTTGTAGGTGGGTGCGTAAAGGGGAAAGCGTAAGAGCTCACCCTACACATTTTGAGAATTACAAGATGGGATTCAAGGGCATGTATTGCGAAAAGATAGATGTTGTAGGGTAAGATTAGAGCCAAATGTACTATGTACAATTTTAAAGTATAGGTAGTAGATAAAGCAGCGAAAGACAGAGAAATATGGGAAGAGAAAAAGGGAGTGCGATTGAGAGAGAGAGAGAGAGAAAGAGGGAGGGAGAGAGAGAGAGAGAGAGACAGAGAAAGAGAGAGAGAGAGAAAGAGAGAGAGAGAGGCAGATAGGCAGAGTGTGTGGCGAGAAAGAGGGAGAGTTGAAAGCGCAAGAAAGAGTGCGAGAGGGGTAGAAAAAGAGTTGGAAGAAAGTATGCAAATGTCAGAGTGAGACAGAGAGAAGTAGTGAAAAAGAAAAGGTTTGACAGAGAGATATATAGCGAGGTAAGGTTAGACATAAATCAAGCAAGAGAAATAGACAAGGAAAGATTGGGAGAGAGAGAGAGAGAGAGAGAGAAAAGCGTAAGAGCTCACCCTACACATTTTGAGAATTACAAGATGGGATTCAAGGGCATGTATTGCGAAAAGATAGATGTTGTAGGGTAAACTTAGCGCCAAATGTACTATGTACAATTTTTAAAATGTAGAGAGTAGAAGAAGCAGCGAATGACAGAGAGAGAGAGAGAGAGAGAGAGAGAGAGAGATAGAGATAGAGCGAGAGAGAGAGAGAGAGAGAGAGTGCGGAAGTGAGAGAGGGAAGCAGAAGACATGAAACCACCTACACCAAGCCTGGTGGCCGCTGTGGAGGTCGAGCCAGCAATTATTTGTTAAATCAAAGGGGTGATAACTCCCAGCGAAGAGAGAACAAAACCTGAAGATTAAAGACAACCCATCTCAGAGTGAACATGTTAAACCTGGTCTAGGTTAGGTAGGAGGGAGGGGGTGGGGACCTGGATGGATTGAGAGGGTGAGTGAAAGAGAAAGCGAGAGAGATAGAGAGTTTTTCTTTCTCCCTTGAAATAAATCGTTACTTAATTTAAACAGGAGTTGGAAACATAAATTTTGTTTCCCTCCCTCCATTTTTCTTCTTCGATCTTAAATTGTTCTCTCTCTCTCTCTCTCTCTCTCTCTCTCTCTCTCTCTCTCTCTCTCTCTCTCTCTCTCTCTCTCTCCTTTATTCCGGCCTCTGTGATCTTCAACAATAAATCAAGAATTGTGCTCTTGTCATTCAAAACTTTACAGACTATTTCTTTTTTAAATTTATTCTAGGAAAAATGGCGACGGTTTGACTATCTCCCTAATCCAGATCTACTTAAAACTCACTACTGTAACATTCAGCGGGAATCTGAGAACTTCCTCTCTGGGCCTGGGGTGAACTGTCTGTGGTTTGTGCTGGCACCAAGGTCACCGCGGACAGGTGAGGCAGGCAGGTAGGTAGGTCTGGAAATGTTGGGAGGAACTCAGAGGTGCCGCTGTTTCAAGGAAGGCAACAAAACAGTTGAGGTTTTGCGCTTTGCTATTCCTAAGGTTTGTGTGTGTGTGTGAGAGAGAGAGAGAGAGTAAGATAGGGAGAGCAAGAGAGAGAGGGAGATAGAGTGCGAGAGAGAGAGCGAGAGAGATAGATGGAGACAGAAAGCGAGAGAGTCAGAGGCAAGAGAACTTTGGAGATAACAGGTGGTGTGGGTCACGAGTAGACTGGTGTAGGTAGATAGGTAGATGATATAGGGCGTAGACTGGAGATTTACAACTATTTCACACTCTGTGGGGAGCACGGCTTTCTGACACAGAAGCGAAGGGGATGTGGGGTGAGTACAGATTGGGAAACAAAATCGGTTAAACAAATTGTAACTGACCGTGGGCTTCGAACCCAGAGGCCTCCCAATAGGGAGGCTAACGCTCTGCCTCTACCTATCGTGGATTCGAACAAGAGGCCCCCTGATCGGTAGACCATCACTCCATCACTTGTGTCAGAATGATTTCCGTAGGTAAAGAGTAGAAGTCCACTAGAGATTTGTGATGAGTCTAGCGCTAGGTTAGTGATAAGATGTGAGAACTGACATCTCGCTCACAGGGGGGAGAGGGGGGTGAGGTCTAAGGGGGTGAGGTTTTTCTAGGTTGTTTTCAAGGAGCTGAGAGGGTTCATTCAGAACTTGTGGGGTACTGGTAGTTGTTGTTGTTGTTGTTGTTGTTTCTTTTAATTGGTTTGGGGTATTGTATAGTATCATACCTCGGCAAAGTGGTACATTAATTTTATCGCGCGCTTTATCTGGATAATTTTTCGTGATTAAAAGAAAAAGAGTAGCTGGTGAAAAGAGGCGCATATCACGGATAGAGGACGTAAAAAGGATCATAAATAAGGGATAGGATAGCCAGGTATAAAGAGAGTAGATAAGGACTTAGACAGATAGAAAGACAAATAGTTAGCAAGATATATAGATAGATGGATAGATAGTGAGAAACGGTGGAGAGGGACAGCGAGGGAGAGAGAGAGAAAGAGAGAGATAGGTAGGTAGGTAGGTAGGTAGGTTTGGAAATGTTGGGGAGGAAGTCAGAGGTCCCGCTGTTTAAAGGAAGGCAACTTAACAGTTGGGGTTTTGCGTTCCACACAATCATGACGGATGACGTACTCAAGTCCCCGAAGCATAGAGTTTTGTAGTCGCTCATTGGCTCGGTGAGTTCAGGATTGAGCTTCGATTGGACGCTGGTGCAATGCTCCGTGCATATCGTCCTCGTTTTCGCTATAGACGTGGTTATCGCGATGAATATTATGTTTTCATACACAGTAGCGCTGGTTTGCTATTCCTAAAGTTTGTGCGTGTGAGAGAAAAAGCGAGAGGGAGAGATATATGGAAAGAATGGGCCAGAGAGAGCAAGAGAGAGCGAGAGATAGAGGGAAAGAGCACGAGAGAGAGAGAGAGAGAGAACGAGAGAGACGGAGGGAGAGAAAGAGAGAGAGAGCGAAAGAGAAAGTGAGAGAAAGAGCGAGAGAGATGGAGGGAGAGAAAGAGAGAGAAAGCGAAAGAGAAAGTGAGAGAGAGTGAGCGAGAGAGATAGAGGGAGAGAAAGAGAGAGAGAGCGAAAGAGAAAGCTAAAGAGAGAGAGAGCGCGAGAGATATGGAGGAGAGAAAGAGAGAGAGAGAGAGAGAGAGAGAGAGAGAGAGAGAAATAGGGGAGGCGAGAGAACTTTGGAGATAACAGGTGTTATGGGTCACGAGTAGACTGGTGTAGGTAGGTAGGTAGATAATGTAGGGCGTACTATGGACTAGAGATTTACAACTATTTCCCACTCTGTGGGCGCCCTGTACTTTCTGAATGAGAAGCGAAGAGCTAGGTTAGGGATCATAACAGATGTGATAAGAGTTGCTGTTGCTTAGCGTACAATATCGGCTATTGTTGATATGCCTCAAGACTAAAGTCTGGAAAGTTTACGATGCACAGATAGGAGGCGGTGAATTGAATGAATGAATGTGAGGCTAATTGTCTAACTTCAGATCTATGTATACGCTTTATTGTGGATGGGCGCCACGAGTAAAGTCTGACAAGTTTGCGTGCTTCCATGCTGAGACACTTGCAGGGATACCATACCTCCTGTCCTAGCCGGTTTTTATTATACTGATACCGACCCATTCATTAGGAAACGAATTCGGATAAATACTTTTTTAACTAACCGCGGGCTTCGAACCCAGGGACCTCTTAATAGAGAATCTAACGCTCTACCTCTACCGACTGTGGATTCGAACAAGGGACGCCCTGATCGGGACACTCCATCACTTGTGTCAGATCGTACACCGTAGGTAAAGAGTAGAAGCCCAGTAGAGTTTTGTGACGAGTCTAGCGCTAGGTTAGTGATAAGGTGTGAGAACTCACATCTCGCTCACAGGGGGGAGAGGGGGGTGAGGTCTAAGGGGTTGAGATTTTTCTAGGTTGTTTTCAAGGAGCTCAGAGGGTTCATTCAGAACTTGTCGGATATTGGTAGTACTTTTTTGTTGTTGTTTCTTTTAATCGGTTTGTGATATTGTATAGTATCGTACCTCGGCAAAGTGGTACATTAATTTTATCGCGCGCTTTATCTGGGTAATTTTTCCTGATTAATAGAAAAAATAGTGGCGGGTGAAAAGAGGCGCATATCACGGATAGAGGATAAAATAGGAGAGACATAAAAAAGGGTGATAAAGGAAGGATAGAATAGAAGCGAGGTAAAGGAGAGAGGAAGTGATAGAGGTAGAGAAAGAAAGAGAAAAAGAGGTCGCGAAGTGTCTGAAAGCAGAACATAGTTACTACTTCTGCAGATCAGTTTAAGGAGTAGACAGATTAAATGAGATCGATATATTGATTGGTTAAGATAAAGGATGGAGGAGAGTCGAGAAAGAGAAAGAGAGAAACAGAAGGTGCGTCTTATATTCCAACGAGATAAAATTAAAAAATAAAACAAACACACCAAACTAAACAACAACCTCTGATTGTTTTCTTCTGCTACGCCCTATAGCTTTCCTAAATCTTTATGGGGGAAAACCCAATTGAGCTGGGCCCACCTGCCTGATTACAGATCCAGTCGCGACTGTTATGTTGTGTTAAGGTTGTCCTAAAGACAGTTTGATGTGAAAAACAGGTTGCCCAGGACTAACCTACTCTCTCTCTCTCTCTCTCTCTCTCTCTCTCTCTCTCTCTTTTTTTTTTTTTTTCTCTCTCTGTAGAATGTAGATCATTCCGCTATTTGTTTTAAATCTTTAGCCGAGATTTGATCTGTAATTGCTTTGATACAAGTTCCACACTGTGATAGCCCCGTAGTTGAACATCGGCTTCCGACACAAAAAGTCCCTGATTAGAGCCCAGGCGATTTCGCTTCCCACTGGTTGGGTCTGTGTCAGTATAATGTGAGCGGCTGAGACAGGAGTCATGGTATCCCCGCACTGTCTTGTAAGTGGAAGCACATAAATTTGTCAGACCTGAGTCTTGGGGCCCAAACACAATGTTGTCTGTATAGTGCTGATGTTGTACGTTAAACCAACTCAACTACACTGTACAGCTACTAACTACATCTCTTGTGGTTTCTGATGCCAACACAAATCACGTAATTATGGCAATTGGCCTGGTGTGGTTTACACGATGCTGCACACATTGCTACATAGTACAGGTAGCACCTGAGTATGGTATGGTATATACACACTACATGACAAGTCTCTGGTAATACTGCTCACCAAGTGGGCATTATGTTTACAGGTGGTATGTAGTTTTGCAACAAGAGAGCGTTCATTGTTCTTAACCTGACAAATTGGGGGCTAACTGGAGAGAGAGAGAGAGAGAGAGAGAGAGAGAGAGAGATAGAGAGACAGAGAGAGCGAGAAAGAGAGAGAGAAAGAACATACCAGGCAAAAAAAGGATATAAGCAAATATTTAATATCTTCGGTCGTGGAAATCAAAGCTCTCCTATACTGTTCTACTATTATCGTCTCCAAAGTTCTAAATGTAGATCCTATACGGCGGTGGGTGAGCAAAGAAACTGTAGGTCGTTGGGATAGGTATGCTAAATCTATAGACCTTGCCATTAGGCGGACCCCGGGAAAAACGAAGACGATACATTAGACGATACGTTATATAAGGGAATCTGCACCATGGTCGATAAAAAAAACAAAAACAAAAACAACAACCCTAAACTCCTCAGGGTTAAAATTAGGTTATCCTTTCACACCGTAAATATCGCAAATAAGGGGTAAGTTGCGAAGAGGAGTGGGGGGGGGGGGGGGGGGCGAAATAACTTGAGTAATATAACGTCGGTCTCCAGATGGACATCAGACGTCAGTCTTGGGGCTCGTCTACGATATAGCATAACTTCATACAGTGCTGACGTTAGACTTTAAACTGCAAAACGAACAAATCGCAAAGTCTGTAAGGAAGTTCCTATGCTAGCGGCAAGGTGAGTAAAGATCTGTAACTCTGGGCCTAGCTATGAAATCTAGTAAACAGTGATGCTGGCTAGAGTAGAATGCTGGCCTGTCTAGCCAAGATCGGGAATTCTGTTGCCATAATGTTAGGTAATGGGGAGATAACTCGAGACTAGGGTTACCTCCCCGTGAGCTGTTGGCAACCTAGCATTGTCTGAGTCCCCGTGAGCTGTTGGCAACCTTGCATTGTCTGAGTCTGAGATTCTGGGAAAGTAGTCTGGCTGGTTCTTTTAGAGATTTCGTTGTTGTTTATCTTAATAATCTTTGTGATGCAGTTGTATTTGGCCTTCAGAAAATGAACCCCCCCCCCCCCCCACAAAAAAAAAAAAAAAAAAAAAAAAAATTAAAATAACATACCTTTCTCTGTCTATTTATCCCCCTGTCTATTTCCCCCACCTCTCTACCTCCCTTCCATTTTCTAACTCTTCTCCCCCCCTCTCATCCCTTTTCAGTGTGAGGCGAATCTACCCAAAGACTTCCCCAGGCTGTAGCGATATGTACACAGCTTAAGCCATTTCCTAACTTACATAGATTTATATATACTAGTTTTTCTCTACGGGCAGGGGGCGGTAACTGAATCAAACAAGCAGACCTTGACATTTCCAGGTGGAGTGAGTAGGCCTCAGGGTACAGGCTCTCTCTCATTCTCTCTTCCTCTTTCTTTCTTTCTTTCTTCCTCTCTCTTCATCTATATTTTTTATTTTGTTCCCTTTGCCTCTCTTTCTTCCTCTTTCTGTCTGTCTGTCTGTTTATCTGCCTGCCGACCTGTCTATCTGTCTGCCTGCCTCTCTTCCTCTATCTGTCTCTTGCCTCTCTTTGTTTTTTTCTTCTCCCTCTTCAACCATCTCTCTCTCTCTCTCTCTCTCTCTCTCTCTCTCTCTCTCTCTCTCTCTCTTCTCTCTCTCTCTCTCTCTCTCTCTCTCTCTCTCTCTCTCTCTCTCTCTCTCTCTCTCTCTCTCTCTCTCGCTCTCTCTGTGTCTACCTACCTACCTACCTTGATCCTAACACATTTGCCTATAATTATCAATCACGTTGATTGCTATAGCATCTCGTTATTCGTGTGTCACAATAAAGACACCAGCCCATTCAGTAAGGAACAAGGTGGATATATCGAGGATTGAACCTGAAACTTTCTAAATAAAAGCCGTGTGCTTTACTATTGAGCTAACACCTCCCCTACTCAGCCCGCAAAATTAGATAGACGGAGGAGGCAAGCCGTTCTATACCTCTGTTTATATAATCTTTCATTCTCCTCAGCGTGATCGTATCTGTGCAAATTTTCTTTATAAAAATGGTGGTAAAGGAAAGAAAACATTCTTTTATAGTTTGAAACTCCCCTTCTGATGTCAAAATGCTATAAACTCTCTGAAGTTCAAACGAACTGTTTTTCCCCCCCAACTAAACTTCAAGGGGAAATAAGCGATGAAAATATGATTACCACGAGTCATGACGCAGTTGTCTGTGCATTGTTGTAAATTTCTGAAAATCTGATTGCTGTATTGATTTAACATTACGCGTTTTAGAGCCTAGACGATTTCGGGGTATTTTTGTGAGTAAGTAAACAGATAGTTAGAGAAAAGAAGAGATAAAGAGACAGAGAGATAAATTAGAAAAGAGAGAGACAGAAAGAGAGAGTTAGAGAGAGGGGTAGATTTGAAGAGAGAGAGAGAGAAAGAGAGAGAGAGAGATAGAGAGAGAGATACAGAGATAGAGAGAGATTCGAATAGAGAGAGAAGCGGATAATAATATAAAGGCTGACTATGTATAAGGGAGCCTATCTAAGGTTCCAACATTCCCTCACCATCACGGATCAAACTAGGTTAAGGCTCCCTCCTCAGTGATTGTTTGTCTTCCGTTAAGGCCCCCCGACCAAAGAGCACCGAGTTGTGCAACATCTAGGACCGTAAGTACAACATACCGGTAAGTTTACAACTAGTCTTAACACGTCTTATAACTTACTCGCAGTCTTGAGGCGAGTTGTAAGCTTACGGCGACGTTGTACGTACTGACTGTTGTGGTTGTGTTTGTTGCTGACTTTCCTCCTTTCTAAATCTGGCGAAAGGGCAAGATGGCAGCCTTTTGTTTGGGCTGATTTGGCCATGAGGTTGCGTTAAAAGGTTGTATCTGCATTTTCGGTGCGCAAAGACTTGGAGATACCCGATCAAAATGATTATGTATAAACAGAAGGGTCTTTAAAAAAAAAAATTTGCGAAGAATGAAAGACTAGTATTAAAAATGAAAACATTATGATTATTCATGTAGTTAGAAATATTATGTCCAAAGTTCTGTTTCCATTTTACTTAAAAAGCGCGACATGTGTAGATGAAACCGTTAATTGTCACCTCTAGCAGTAAAAAAACAACTGTTTACGGGATGTGGTAGATCTCGGTACGAGGTTAGCAGAGTTTAAATCGATTCGTCAGCATCAGGTGGTTTTAGTTACTAAACAAGAGAGACTTTGAAGACGATAAACCTGTCAAAATGCGATGTTCAAGATAAACCTTCTAAGAAAGTTTCGTTCACAATATCTAGTGATTGTTTTTGTATTATTTAAGTTGATTGATTGAATTAATTTGAAACTTTTGTCTTTGATACACTTTCTATAACACTGTTATCTTTAAATACACCTACAAATGGGATATTTAAACTATTAACCACTTACAAAGAGTGGGTGAGAGAGAGGAAGAAAGAGCGAGATAGGGAGAGAGAAAGACGTAGAGAGAGAAAGAGAGAAAGAGCGGGAGATATGTAGAAAGAAAGACTCTGAGGGTAACAAAAAGACACAGAAAAAGATAGACAGTTGAGAGTGGAGAGACAGAGAGAAAGTGAGAGAGAGAGATTGGGTGTATTTGTGTGTGTGAGAGGGGGTAGGATAGAAAAAGAGTGACAAACACAGACTTAAAAACACAACAGAGCGAGAGAGAGAGAGAGAGAGAGAGAGAGAGAGAGAGAGAGAGAGAGAAAGAAATAGAGAGAGAATGGGAGACTGACAGACAGAGACAGACAGAGACAGGCATAGACAGATAGAGAGACAGGCACCGAGAGAAAAAAGACATAAATAGACGGAGATCAAAGGTTAGATCACCGTGGGTACAACAAGGCAAAAGAAAGTAATCCCTCATCAGTGAAAACCTCTCCTGTCATGGGTAAAGACCAAGAGCCTAATTAACTTCTCCGCTTCCGACGTAAAAACTCAAACGGCAGGTACAAAAAGAAAAGATCAAGAGCCTCGTTAAACATCTTGAATAGATTGACGCGAGCCTCCACTTAACTTCGCAATCATAAATTATCTTTTTTAATGTTTTTCTTTTTAAACGAAACAAAGATCTTACAACTAAACTAACAGATGGTTTCAGTGCTTAAAAAATTCCCAACATTTTCCTTACACAAAGGAGTTCAATCAAGTACACTCATTAGATGTTTTTTTTTGTTTATTTTTTCTAAACAAAGGAAGACTCTAGCTTTGTCATTTTCCCCATAAATCTTTTAAATTTCCTCTGAATAACTTCACAAGAAAATAAAAATAAAGGAACGGTTCTAGCGTTCTTAACTATAGGAAGTTACACAGACCACAAAAAATCTATCGAATAAAAATTTAGCCACACCAGCTTTCATAATTCTAAGGAGGTACCAAAAAGGTAGAGAAAAAGTTTTAACTAAAAAATATAGAGTATGTTTACGTTCTAATGAAAATAATGTATCAAGTCATAAGTAACAAAAATGTTTTTTTTTTTTTAATCAGACCTTGTTAGAGAAAACCATCGTGTAAACACATGGTAACACAATAAAGTCTTAAAAGTCACACGTCAATAATACAGAATAGTTTCACACAGGTAAACTTTACCGCAAAGCTGAAACAATGGTTGATAATGGTAACTGTGAACCGTAAGTATAACGTTATAGTAAGCTTATGGCTCCTTTTAACGTAATTAGTGCCTAACTATAAGAATAAATTTAAAATGTTTACGACGAGTTGTTTTACAAGCTACGACGCCTAGATACAAATAAGGACTTGGTCTCTAGAATCAAAATTGTTGGTATACATCTTCAATACAAAGTGGTGATGTAGGTAATACAATTATGTTTAGAAAAAATCCGCACCATATCACAGAACGAAATCAATCCGGGAAGTTGGAAGGTTGCGCTCTTCACAAATAAAAACTAGGACTAGTTCTAGATCCAGAATCGGGGTAATTGTACACGTTGCAGGGAGGTGAGGTGAGGTGGGGAAGGTCAGGTCTGGCAACTTAAGATCTTTCCAGCTGTCTCGAATGTGGTAGAGCGTTGATCTCAAGATTGGAAGGTCCGCGGTGTAAATCGCACGAGAGTTTTTCGACATGCTACTAATAATAAATATTTGTGTATTGAATAATAAGCAAAATAATAAAAATAAACCAATACAAGACCTTGTAAGTGGTATCAAACCTACCTATAAAATTACATTGTACATATAACACTCAAAACAAAATCCTACGACTGGATACTGAAGAAAAAAATCACATTAGCATCTGCCGGAAAACTAAAGGACACATTGGTTTTTTATAATGATTTTTAGATTTAGATCTAGTTTGTACTAAAAACCAGCACTTTGCCTCAGAATAAAATCACTCGGTGAAAAGAAACAGTTTGTATTTACGGCACGTCAGCACAGTACCGGTTATATTGTGTCAATGATGTCTTAAGACGGTAAATACAGTACCGGTACAGTAATAGCAGCGGTGATTCCTTTTATTTGTAAGAAGTAACGCATAGAGACCGCTCCCACACAAATAAAAACTAGGACTAGATCTAGATCGGGATGATCACAGTATAGGGAGAGGCGAGTTGAGGTAAGGTAGGTAAAGTCTGGTACCTCGACATTCTGTTTTTGTCCAGCTGTCTGCGATAGAATGGTGATGGTGATGGAGTGTATTTAAAGAGATGGGCGGACAGATAATAGAAACTGTGCAGTCAACACGTCCATTATGAATCACGTAATAACGACGTTAAGGCATGAGGCTTTCTGATCGCTCATTGGCTCTGTAAGTCTAGGATAGAGTTGTGATTGGACGCCGGTGCAGAATCCCTTACGTGTCGTTTTCGTTTTAGCAATGGGCCCAGAAATCGCAAGATCTCTAATATTCGAACTTAGGAGACTGTGGGAGAGTGAAATAATCTGACGTCTTTCACAAACTTGGGAGACATTAGGATAAAGAAATAAAACCTGGCGCCTTACAAAAGCTCATAAGACGTTTGGAAATTTAATAATATTAATATGGCATCCTACAAAAGCACACAGAGACTGCTACAGTGAAAAAAACCCACACCAAAACAAAACAAAGCTGTTGGAATCGCTGGCAATTTCCTAGACTTCAGGTACACACAGTAACAGATACACACAGTAACAGATACACACAGATTGTCTATGTGTGTCATTGTCTATGTGTGTCATTGTCTATGTGTGTCATTGTCTATGTGTGTCATTGTCTATGTGTGTCATTGTCTATGTGTGTCATTGTCTATGTGTGTCATTGTCTATGTGCGCGCTCGTCAACGTATCTGGACCTGCTGGACACAGAGTGATTGATTTGCTCTGCGTGTATCAGGCGGAAATCTGGGAGTGAGTACATGTGATGTACATGAACACATGTGGGAGTGGCTCACACTTTGTGGAGAGGGTGGAGAGACTGGTGGGGGGGGGGGGGGTGAGGTAGGCAAGGGAGAGCATAGGGATTGAAGTGTATTTAAGGTGAAAAGAAAATAAAAGTAATTAAGTTAGAGGAGAGGGGATAACATGTTGAGACTTCTCCAGTTTATTTTTAGCGCTTTGAGTGCACTGTTAGTGAGCCTGTTAGATGTGCTAGAGTAGAAAGTCAGTGTGGGTGGTTAGCGATGTAGTGGTATTGATCAGTTAGAGAAAGAAACGCTGGGTACAGTGTCGGAATAGCCATGGTTTATGGGGTAATTCTTTGTTGTTTCTTGGCGTCCAACACCAGAACTAAAAAGTCCGTATTGTGCACGGGCCCAAGACTAACATTTAACAAGTTTGCTAGTAGGTTACATTGTACTGACACTGACACAAACAGAAAGGGGCGAAGTAGCCAGAGCGGGGCTCGAACTACGGTTCCCTGCATCGGTAGCGAGTGTTCTACCCCCGGACTAACGCGCACTACGGCTTCTCTAAGAGTAGGATAATAGGGTAGTGTATTTAAAACATGAAACAGGGAGAAAGCGAGGAAGACAGAAAGAGGAAGAGAGAAAGAGAGAGAGAGAAAGAGAGAGAGAGAGAGAGAGAGAGAGAGAGAGAGAAAGAGAGAGAGAGAGAGAGAGAGAGAGCGAGAGAGAGGGAGAGAGAGAGAGTTGGTCCGAATAGTTGCACTGCACAGAGAGAGTAATGATGGATAGGGTGATGAGGAAGAGTAGAACACTATCTGTAAAGTGCACTAAACTTCTCAATCTTTGAAAAACGTGGCGTGTTAAAATTAAAATATGCTTACTCGGATAAGAAAATGTATAAAAAGAAAAAAAAAAGTTTGGAAAAAAAAAAGAAGAAAGTGTGGAGATAATCTGCCTCGGTATCTAGCGAAAATGATGAGTAATACTCATGATTCAACTTCATTTTCTCCCTTTGTTTTTGCTCCCATCCTATTCTTTGCTAAAATCCGACGAAAAAAAATCACATGCTTCTGATGATAACCAATATGCTGTGGAAGTGTGGACCAGGTATGGCTGATAAACTGAAATATCGTGCGATGCCTGGCGAAAGTTTCACTGAGAACATTTCACTGCATCTTTCACCTGGGGACTGCACGGGATCGTGCAAAGAACAGACATGTGCAACAGAACAAAACTAAAATCAACGCATTGTCGAGCGTCTGAAATGTGTTAAGATACATGGAGGTGATGAAGCAAAAAATAACCGTCTGGTTTTAAAGGGGATAAATGTGGGTATTTTGTGTATAAATAGTGTGTTGTTGGGGAGCTGGGATAACATACAGTCATGCATAGCCAGACAGGTCTACAGTTATAAACAATCGAGTGTCTGGGGGAATGCTGTTTGACGAGATGAAGTAAACTTAGAAGTTTATAATATAACAAAACGAAAACACGGAGGAGGAGGAGTGAATTAGATTCTTAAATGCATTGTCTTCAATTCGAATAAATTCATTAGATCAAGTATTTCTTGGAATTGGTGAGCACTGAAGTTACCCATTAAAAACTTACTCAAGGCACCGAGTTTGGTTTGGTTCCATCCTATTTGTTTCTTATAAAAGTCCCTCGTTAATAACTAGACCGTATCGCGGATGGGCTCCAAGACTAATGTTTGACAATTTTGCGTGCCACCATATAGACTACCATAGAGAGATCAAGGTTTCAGTCTCAGCCAATCACAGCCATGTATTGATGTATCGCACTAGCACCGACCCAACAAGTAGGGAAATCGGCGGCCTGATTGGGGATTTTATTTCTCTCTCTAATCGGGAAACACATGAACAAAATTCGCGCGCCCTACTGCTGCGCCACATATGCCTCCGTCGGCTAAAAGCACCTACAAGCTTTCACCCCCCCCCCCCCTTTTCCCTCCCCCTAACACCGTAGAAAACTTCATCAAGCCTATCGGTTCCTCAGGGCGCCTGGGGCCTAATTGATTCATTATCCTCTGTGCGCCTCGTGATGTCATCTGACAAGGACGCACACATCTAGACCTCTTTACTCATTGTAGACAGAATTCACCTTGCTATCTCTTTACACTTCAGTTGGGGAATTTTCCTAGAACGAGGCAATTAGCTTTGGCGAACAGCTGTCTTAACTGCCCAGGTACTAACCGGCACACCTGGTGGTTGTAAGTACAACGTGGGCGTAGGTTTACAACTGGTCGTAAGCTTTTCTTGTACTCATTTCTTAAGACGAGTCGTAAGCTTTTCTTGTACTCATATCTTAAGACGAGTCGTAAGCTTGCCACTACGTTGTACTTACCATCCCTGGTACAGCTTAGGATGGACTTACAGTCTAATACAGGCCTAATTCACTAGGCGCATGCGCAAACCGGGTTGGAGTGTTAGAGACCAGGATTACATATAACCAGAAGTACCAACAATACCTTTTTTTTTTGTGCGTTTCCCCATCAGACACAACTTCTAATAGGTAGCAAAGGGAAGTAACTGTTTCAGGGTGGGCATTACACACAGGTGGTCTTTTGAAGGGAGCGAATCTGTGTAGACAGCCGTGAAATGGGGCGAGTGTTTTGTTTCCTTCTCTCTCCCATCCAAAACTTTATTTATTTATTTACTGTATCATTGGAATCAACGCCAAGCCACTTCAAATGTACGTTAAGCCTAAGGATCCTAAGTTTAGCGTTGTTGTAGCTTACATTTCGTCGTAAGTCTTGTTGTGTGAGTGTTTTAAGCAACAGTCACGAAGTACTAGCAACGACTGGTGACTGTATCCTTTACTACAGAAAAAATAAAGCACACTCGTTTCGCTGCAGAACAAATTTAGTATTAAACATTTTCAAGAAAAAATAGTTTTAAAAGATGATGTGGTCGCAAGAGTGGGTTTTTTTTCCTGACAAGGATTGTTTTTGTATTTTTTTCCTTTGTTGTGCCTTTGAACATTTTCCTAAAATGAATTTAAAAAAGGGGAAGGATGCCTAAAAAATAGAAAAATATTATTAACAAAATACTGATAAATAAATAACATGTAAACACACGTGATTTTTAACATAATGCCTTCCATAATACTGCGACAGACATTGCATTTCACTATACAGGGAGGCTACTCATGAAATTACTTTGCAGGAATTTAGTTTGTGCAGAGTCACGTCCCCTATAAGTAAGGCAAGCGCCGCCATGAACGGAAAAAAGCGGTAAAGTTAAATGAGAGCATGAGCCTTGATTAGTTGGATTGGTCTGACCTCGTTAACCCAAGAATTTAGTGTGCTAGTACTATTGTTTTGATGGAAGAAGTTCATAATCATGGTTCTTTAATCTTAGATTTTAGTTTGGACGTTAGGATGTATGATCCGTCAGAAAAAAAAGATTTTCGCCAATGTATAAATATTTCTTTTTTAATTAGTAAGAAAAAAAGGACATGACAAGCAAATCGGAAGCAATAGAGCAAAGAGAGATACATTGGATATTGAAAGATTGATAGAATAAGTAAACAAATAAGATGAAGATATAGAATATTCATAGGGTGGAGGAAGATGGAATAAGATTGGCATTACAACGAAATGAATGAGGCGTTGGTGAGCATGAAACGCGGGCGAGACGCGGGTGAGACGCGGGTGAGACGCGGGTGAGACGCGGGTGAGACGCGGGTGAGACTTAGATGAGAAGTAGGTGAGAGGCATGCAAATTATGATTGCCAAAGATAAAAAAAAACGAATAGAGAGCCTTAAGTCAAGTGTTAGAGAGATGATGTAGAGAGATGAAAGTTATATCAGGTTCTTAGTCTGGTTGGTTCAGTGTCAGTTTAATGTCAGTGGTTGAAACATAAGTCCTGGTATCCATGCCCTGTCTCAGGTTTCCTCGCCCCGTCTAGAGAGTATCAGCTCATAAAATCGGTAGACATCAGTCTTGGGGCCCCGTCCACAATATAGCCTATATAGTGCTGACGTTGGAAGTTAAGCCAACTTAACTTAACTCGACTCAACTGTCTTTGTCTGGGAGCAAGTCTATTCAGAGTCGGTTAAAAGACAACTGTGTCCAAGTTTGACAGATCCTAGTATAGAATCTTCCTTGGAAATTTTTTAGACTTAAGGTACTAAGTGCAAAGACAAAGTAAATTCAGACGCCCGACTATGTCACCTAAGTAGAGGCTAAGTCGGGGTCCCAAGTCTACTTTGTCTTTGAACACAGTCCCCCTCTAGTATATAACTAGCGGAGAACGTCTCCTCTACAGCGCCCAGTCCCAGCCCAGCCTTGTTGACTAGCCGCACTGCCCATTAATCACCAGGAAAGCCCGCAGTTATTGCCACCACCGGCGGCCATCTTATCTACATCAAAGGGAGCTAATAGCTCGGCTTACCTGGCGGAGATAACCCGGGGAGGGCTCAGCGGCGGGACAGAGTTACTTCCCTTCAATTGTTGGGGGAATCTCCAGTTTGTCGTCTTCTTGTCTATGTCCCGTTTGTATATATCTACAATCGCAATGGTGTGGGAACTTCGGCGACGATAAATGAATGTAACAAATGTAGGCGACGATAAATGAATGTAAAAAATGTTTTCCTTCAACTGAGCTGCCAACTCAAGCAGTGATCAGAATATTAAAAGTAAGAGTAAAATGTGTACAGAAATCTATTCTATGTCGTCAGAAGGTTGGCAGGATTCTGAAGCCAAAACACAAGTCTGTTAGGAAACTCAGCCGCTGATATGCTAAGTCAAACTACGCACACATCGTCTTCATAGTTTTCTCCGTGTCAAAGAACAATCTTATTCATATCTACCGCTGGTATTTTATCTGGAAAACTTGCTGATGTAAACATGTCGAATTGGTAACGTTTTCAGTATTCATTTACAAGAGCTTTGAATGTTGAAAGCAAAAATAAAAATAAAAACAGCGTTACTCCCAGATTATCTGATTGACCATTCAATGTGTCCAGAGTTTCGTTGGAAATTCAAACTCGATTTCTATCAGCGTTCAGTATTGTCCTAGAATGTTTGTTCTTGAATGTTGAGCAATTCAATTGACAATTAATCTCAATTAATCTCAATGTAACACATATGGCTAGAAAACTTGTGGAACTGATTGTGCAGTACGCTTTGTCATTAACTAGTGCTCATATATTGAATTTATAAAATACTTCTAAAATTGCTTCTATGCAATTCCGAAGTTGAAATTTTAACTTTTTAAAGAATGCAAAAATAATATTGTTAAGTATATAAGATATAAACACTTGCAAATAGTTGAATACCAAAAGTGAGATATATGAGCCTTTCTGAAATCTACACGAATCATCAAACTGACCTGGTACTGTAACCAGTACATTCAGGTGCCATGAAAGAAATGACAAAATCACAAAATCACAAATTCGATGGGCAATGGCGAATCCATTATTGCTGCTATGTACAAGGGTTTATACGTTAAGGCGTCACTGTTAAAATAGAAGTCCCACTTTAGGCTAAAAGATGGTCCATTTGTGTAGAGCCTAATATGACAAGATGCGCTGTGTAAGCTTTCTCTAGTTCTGAAGTCACATCCCTACTGTAAATACAGGCTATCAGCCATCCAACCTGGCATGTGGCATAAAGCTAGCCTTGACTTCAAGACTTATGAACCAAACACAAACAGACTTTGAACTGTGCGGGGGTCTTGGGCAAGCCTATGTTAACTTAACATGTTGTATACAAAACAAGAAAAAATAACGATTCACCAACACTGTCTTTTTATGTCTCATAATGTATAATCACTATACGAGTTAGACGGCGAGAAACGAGGGGAATAGTTAATTTTGAGTGTTGGTAGCGACAGTTTGGTGAGAGACATCAAAGGGGATACAGAGCGCGGCTGAGGAGAGGGGCAGGGAGGTGGAGGAAAGGGGGGGGGTGTCTGATAACATACAGGTTTCATAATGCTCAGGGTCAAACTATTTTTGAATGTACAGACCACAGTCTAGCAGCTACAGCTCGGGAATTCTGCCAATGCTATACGACCAGCGATATGTTAATAATAGTCACAAGGCAAATTTCTGAAGTCCATTCATGAGAAGTACGCCTTATATGGTCCCACAGGAGAACCAAGCAGAGAGAAAGAGAGAGAGAGAGAGAGAGAGAGAGAGAGAGAGAGAGAGAGAGAGAGAGAGAGAGAGAGAGAGAGGAGAGAGAGAGAAAGAGAGAGAGAGAGAGAGAAAGAGAGAGAGAGAGAGAGAGAGAGAGAGAGAGAGAGAGAGAGAGAGAGAGAGAGAGAGAGAGAGTAACAGATTGATCACTCCCCTCTAACTCATTCCACATATCTCTCCAACTCTCCCCCTTCTTTCTCTACATCTCCCTCTCTCTCTCTCTCTCTCTCTCTCTCTCTCTCTCTCTCTCTCTCTCTTTCTCCCCCTATCTAATTCCTAAACGTACAGCTGCACCTCTATGAAATGTTTGGTAAAGAAAGATGATAAGCCCAGAGTCGCCAGTGTCCGGCTGTCCAGAGAGCGTTGACCAGTGACCACCTGGGCAGACTAGGAACCACCGACTGACCGCTGGTGCCCAGAAGTTTACTGTTGTAAATACATGTGCATAACTTGTACTACTTGACTTCTGCGGGACTGTAGCAGAGTAATATAGAATTCGCCCCCCCCCCCCCCAACAGTATTTAACTCCATCATACAAAACTACCCCTCTCTCTCTCTCTCTCTCTCTCTCTCTCTCTCTCTCTCTCTCTCTCTCTCTCTCTCTCTCTCTCTCTCTTTACACATCTATACATATTCTTTCTTATTTTTATAAGAAACGGAATCCAGCTCTCTCTCTCTCTCTTTACCACCGTATCTCACCATATCAATCTCCTTTAAAAACCACCCCAGTCTAAGCTATCAACGTCCAACCACTAATCTTGCGCCAGAATATTCAGTAAAACGTTAGAGCGGTCATGTCCACTTTAACTTGGACAAACAACATTCACTAATGTTAAAAAGCAAAATAAATTAATTTGAAAATTAATACAATAATAAATCAATGCCATGGGATGAGTTATCATGACACAAGACTATAAAACTTTATTTATCTCTATAGAGCGAGGGAGAGAGAGAGAGAGAGAGAGAGAGAGACCCTCTCTCCGGATTTAACGTCTCCGAGAGAGAGAGAGAGAGAGAGAGAGAGAGCGGAGTCCTCCCTCCCTATCTCCGGCTTTAACGGCCCCTAGCTTTCTCTGTAAGGCCCGATATTGCGACGATTGCACAATGATAAACAAAATTACATAATTGTAGTTAATTATAAACAATAGACGCAGGACAGCCAAGAAAACCTACAAATAAAAATTAATAAGGACATTCATAGATAGACACAAAATGTTCGTGGTCGGCCCGTAGATCACCGACCACACAAGAGGCGATACAAATTACAATTCGAACAATTCGTAAAAAGCAGCGAGTAGAGATGTAGATTTCAAGAAGAAGAATTGCGTAATAGGACAAGGAATAGAATTGTCAGTGGGGCATTTTTCAGTAAATTATAATTA
>RQTK01000014.1:1203354-1221824 GCA_003991915.1 Elysia chlorotica
TCTCTCACTCTCTCTCTCTTGATTTTACCACAATAAGGTTATGTTAATGCAGATCACATTTTCATGATATCAATCATAAGTGCTTTGCCCATTACTTCCTAGTTGAAAGGGCTTTGTCTATGGCTAAAAATGAAACAGTTTACAGAATGCACGGTATGGTACTAGTAATTTGCAAATGTATTAGCAGCCACTTTTTAACATGCCCTTCCTCAGACTATTCCACATCTCCAACAAGCACAAACTGGTCTCTGCGAGAAGAAGAGCCAACCAATCAAGCGGAAGGGTAGACAGTCAGACAGAGAGTGACATTCGATCTGCGCATGATCAAGATACCCAGCCTTCTAGGCACGAACCGGAAGCGGAAACGGCAGTCTTCAAGATGGCGGATATCTGCATTGAGATAGCATCGCCCCCTGTGTTCCATCTGTACAAGACTGAGCCCGTGAGGCAGAAACAATGACTTTCACAGAATCGGCGACCGGAATAATTATTATTATTGTTATTCGAACTCATCATAACATGCAATAAATTATAGATTTCAACGATGGAGTGTTCATTTCAATTGATCAAAACTAGCAATAAATCTTAGCTTTCACAATAGATTGATGAAGATCCTGGCACTTTAGAATTTTGGAGGCATTGTTTAGGTTGTGATTAAAACTCAATTCATTTGTTTCTGTTGCGTTTTCAAGTCATAATAGAGTGTGATGCGGAAATGCGGTGGATAGATAGATGGATTAGGGGGGGGGGGGGGGGTTGTGGAGTGAAGAGAAAAGGTGGAGAGAGAAGTAGAGGTGGGGGGGGGGGGGGGGTATATGCGATGAAGAGAAAAGGTAGAAAAAGAGAAAAAGAAACAGAGATAGAGACAGAGAGATAAGATATATAAGTCAGTATCTTTGTCAAGATTTGCCAGCTGGAATACTGTGTATTGCAGCGATTAATGATATTTCTTCAACTACGTTCACTTAAAGTATCGAAACACAACACATACATCGATCAGGTCTAAACAGTGCTATTTCAATAGGTTTTTTTTTGTTTCTTTTATTTTTTAAATTTTAACATCCAAAGTTGCGGACCATTCCAAACTAACGCGATTTTACTCATACCTGGAATACATGACAACCAATGACAATCTATGGCAACCAATAGAGGTATTGTGATTTCGACACCGACAGTCAAAACGAAAACATGACGTAGCGTACTTCTCGTCATAACAATTTAAAAATAAGAAGACTTACGACAAGACGTAAGCTGCACCAGGCTTGTGCATTCTACCCTAAGTACAGGAATCTGCAAACGCGTCCAATCATAGCCCGGCTCTACGTTCACGGGACCAATGAGCGACCATGCCTAACGGTTGTGGTAATGTCGTCGCTATCGGCATGAAAATCGCAACACCTTTTATATTACAACAGTTCATTGGAGCCCATTAGAAAGACAGGGTGATAAACTCAAACTTTGATTCAAATGGACAGGAAGCGGACACAGCCAAGTAGCCACTCATTCCCTGATGGGGAGATAATGTCCATCTTGACCGTTGACCGGTCACTCTAGTCGCCAGGACAGTGGTCAGTTTATCCTAATGGACGTTACAGGCCTTACGATCCATCGACGATATCAGATTGCGTAATGACGTCGTTTCGGGTGTGTGATTTTCTGGTCGCTCATTGGCTGCGTAAGTCTAGGCTAGCGCTATGATTGGACGCCGATGCAGACTCCCCTTACCCTATCGTCTTCGTTTTACTATGGGCCATGTAATCGCAATGCATCTATTGTGAACATGAATGATTACTTAACAATGACAGAATCACTTAAGCATCGACTAATCTGTGGACAGTCGTGACTTCCAGTTGGTGTGAGGCATGGCGCTTCCGATAGAAACTAAAGGCCTTGCGCTGATCGGCCCATGTTCAAAATGATGACGAAAAGTAAGAGAATCTGTAGCTTCATCCAACAGTTATTTTATCTCAGACTTACGGAGCCAATGAGCTATCAGAAAAAAACATGGCTTATTGACGTGATTATGTAATCCATTAACGCCTGTGGATCTCAAAGTATGTAATATTTCTTTTAGAGATGATGATTATCATGTTGATAGAAAGCTCCTCTACTGGACAATTAGAGAATCACTTTAGATAAAATAATAATCTGTTGTCAGTCCATTAAGTTTGAGTCACTAGGAAGTTTCTACAGATGGCGCTTCCGACATGATTCTAATGGCACCGAGCCACCATCAGCAACACTCAAGGCGATTATCCCTTCACAAGAAAGGTATGGGTAACTATCTCTCTTCATCCTTATGGCTCTCTTTTTCGTTCCTCTTCCTCGATCTATGGCTCTCTGCCTATGTGTTTTTCTTTTCCTCTCTAACTCTCTCTTCTCCTCCCATCTCTATCGTTCCCTGTCTTAGCTTTTCTTTCTCTTTTCCTCTTCCTCTTTCTCTATGTCTCTCTCTCTCCCTCTCTCTCTCTCTCTCTCTCTGTCTCTCTCTCTCTCTCTCTCTCTCTCTCTCTCTCTCTCTCTCTCTCTCTCTCTCTCTCTCTCTTTCTGTGTTTCTATCGTTCCCTGTCTTAGCTTTTCTTTCTCTTTTCCTCTTCCTCTTTCTGTCTCCCTCCTTGAGTGTTTTTCTCCCTCATAGTGTTCTCTGCCTTTGTTAGTCTTTCTCTTTTCCTCTCTAACTGTCTCTTTCTCTCTATCTCTCTCTCTCTCTATATCTCTCTCTCTATCTCTCTCTCTCTCTCTCTCTCTGTCTCTCTCTCTCTCTCTCTCTCTCCATATGTGAAGCGCTTGATCAAAGACCCGGTATATTAGATATCGACTAAAATTAGTCTATCGAATATTGCCTTAAGCATAAACAGGGTCGATACCTTGATAGGGTTGAGATATAGATCTATATAATGCAGACATTCTTAGATCTAGCCAGAACATGATTATTGTTTAATTACAAATCGATCCTTGCTAAACCTAATAGTTATTATTGACATATTACGAGATCTTATCAGAGCATAATAATAAGTACAAATCAATGTCCATTGCTGCTTTTTATAGCTAATAATGTTCGTTTCATTAATTGTAAGGAAGGATGGCGTCAGAGTAAAATGGCTTTTTATGGGCAAACGCTCATTTATGTTGGGAGATAGAGAAAACGAGAGGAATATATGGTTACAGTCCAATAAATACTATAAAGATACAAAGTTGGAATAGGGCATATTTAAGAGAAGAAAGAATGAGAAAGAAAGAGAGAGAGAGAGAGAGAGAGAGAGAGAGAGAGAGAGAGACAGAGAGAGAGATGAAAGGAAAAAGAAAGAGCGTGATAAAAAAAGAAAGAGAGAGAAATAGATATAGGGTGAGTGAGGTAGGACGAAAGAGTAAGTGTAAACGACAAACTAACATAACAAGCAACAGACTAGTCAATAACACAGCTTATGTGCTTCGGAATAATTGCATTGAAATCAGTTATTGAAAACTGTCTCAGAAAGCTAACGCACTATGTATGTGCGTTAACAATAAGTGCACTAAGTAAAATGCAATCAGTTGCTTAAACTGTCGCCGAATGTCACAGCTTATGTGCTTCGGAATAATTGCATTTAAATCAGTTATTGAAAACTGTTTCAGAAAGCTAACCCACTATGTATGTGCGTTAAAAATAAGTGCACTAAGTATAATGCAATCAGTTGCTTAAACTGTCGCCGAATGTCACAGCTTATGTGCTTCGGAATAATTGCATTGAAATCAGTTATTGAAAACTGTTTCAGAAAAGCTAACCCACTATATATGTGCGTTGAAAATGCTGCTTTTTATAGCTAATAATGTTCGTTTCATTAAACGACATAAACAATTCTTGGAAAGGATGTCGTCTGAAGAAAATGGCTTTTGAATGGGCAAAACCTCATTAATATTTGCAGATAGGGAAAATGAGAGGTACATTTCTACAGTCTAATAAATTTAGTTGGAATAGGGCACATGGAGCATGGAAAAAAGAAAGAGAGAGAAAGGTATAGAAGGAGAGGGAGGTACGACGAAAGAGAAAGTGTAACTAACAAACTAACATAACAAGCAACAGACTAGTCAATAGCATCAAAGACTCTCTATATGTCTGTCTCACTCTCTCTATCTCTCTTTCTCTATATCTCTCTTCCTCTCTGTCTCTCCACCCCCTTTGTCTTCCTGTTTGCCTGCCTTTCTGTGTCTATCTCTCCTCCCCCTTCTCTCTGTTTATGTGCATAAAAGCTAATCTACTGTGTATGGGCGTTGAAAATAATTGCATTAAGTAAAAAGCAATCATTTGTCTAAACTGTTGTCGAATGCTACAGCTTATGTGTTTCGGATATAATCAGTTATTGAAAACTGTTTCAGAAAGCTAACCCACTATGTATGTGCGTTGAAAATAAGTGCACTAAGTAAAATGCAATCAGTTGCTTAAACTGTCGCCGAATGTCACAGCTTATGTGCTTCGGAATAATTGCATTTAAATCAGTTATTGAAAACTGTTTCAGAAAGCTAACCCACTATATATGTGCGTTGAAAATAAATGCACTAAGTAAAATGCAATCAGTTGCTTAAACTGTCGCCGAATGTCACAGCTTATGTGCTTCGGAATAATTGCATTAAAATCAGTTATTGAAAAATGTTTCAGAAAAGCTAACGCACTATGTATGTACGTTCAAAATAAGTGCACTAAGTAAAATGCAATCAGTTGCTTAAACTGTCGCCGAATGTTACAGCTTATGTGCTTCGGAATAATTGCATTGAAATCAGTTATTGAAAACTGTTTCAGAAAAGCTAACCCACTATGTATGTGCGTTAAAAATAAGTGCACTAAGTAAAATGCAATCAGTTGCTTAAACTGTCGCCGAATGTCACAGCTTATGTGCTTCGGAATAATTGCATTGAAATCAGTTATTGAAAACTGTCTCAGAAAGCTAACGCACTATGTATGTGCGTTAAAAATAAGTGCACTAAGTAAAATGCAATCAGTTGCTTAAACTGTCGCCGAATGTCACAGCTTATGTGCTTCGGAATAATTGCATTGAAATCAGTTATTGAAAAATGTATCAGAAAGCTAACCCACTATGTATGTGCGTTAAAAATAAGTGCACTAAGTAAAATGCAATCAGTTGCTTAAACTGTCGCCGAATGTTACAGCTTATGTGCTTCGGAATAATTGCATTTAAATCAGTTATTGAAAAATGTTTCAGAAAGCTAACGCACTATGTATGTGCGTTAAAAATAAGTGCACTAAGTAAAATGCAATCAGTTGCTTAAACTGTCGCCGAATGTTACAGCTTATGTGCTTCGGAATAATTGCATTTAAATCAGTTATTGAAAACTGTTTCAGAAAGCTAACGCACTATGTATGTGCGTTGAAAATAAGTGCACTAAGTAAAATGCAATCAGTTGCTTAAACTGTCGCCGAATGTCACAGCTTATGTGCTTCGGAATAATTGCATTGAAATCAGTTATTGAAAACTGTTTCAGAAAAGCTAACCCACTATGTATGTGCGTTGAAAATAAGTGCACTAAGTAAAATGCAATCAGTTGCTTAAACTGTCGCCGAATGTCACAGCTTATGTGCTTCGGAATAATTGCATTGAAATCAGTTATTGAAAACTGTTTCAGAATTATTAACGCACTATGTATGTGCGTTAAAAATAAGTGCACTAAGTAAAATGCAATCAGTTGCTTAAACTGTCGCCGAATGTCACAGCTTATGTGCTTCGGAATAATTGCATTTAAATCAGTTATTGAAAACTGATTCAGAAAGCTAACCCACTATGTATGTGCGTTAAAAATAAGTGCACTAAGTAAAATGCAATCAGTTGCTTAAACTGTCGCCGAATGTTACAGCTTATGTGCTTCGGAAATAATTGCATTGAAATCAGATTAAAAACCGTTTCAGAAAGCTAATCTACTGTGTACGTGCAAACCATCGCTTCCCTAAGTTTAACCTCTTTAATTTTCACCGAAGAAGGCGTGTCTTTTGTGCTAGACGCTCTTTTGAAAACAACATCACCGCAGAATAAAAATATTCAAATCAATCTACCATCGTTTCCAGAGCAAGAATTGTGCGTAGTTCAGTGCCTTAAAGATTATCTGGCGCGTACAGAAAGTTGCCGTCAGTCTGATAAACTCTTGGTGAGTCACATCTCTCCACATAAGGCTGTCAGTCCTGAAACTATCAGTAGATGGCTGAAGCATGTACTATCAGAGGCTGGAATCGACACCACCAAATACTCTGCTCACAGCACTAGGGCTGCCGCTGCCACACAAGCTGCAGTTAAATTAGATATAGCAAGTGTTATGGCTTCAGTAGGATGGAAGTCTGCACAGACATTTGAACGGTTTTATCACAAACCCAGAGAGACAGGAATGCAGTCGGAGAGCAATAAGCAAACACAAACAGTTTCGTTTGCTTCGGCTGTTATAAACAATTAAGATAACAAGACAATATGATCTGCAGTCAGACCTGGATAGGTCGAAGTGTTTGTAAAGATTGCCACTCTGATCTGGGCTACAATAATGTAAAGACCATGTACATTAATGGCATTATGTGTAAATACTACATTGGCCTCCCTTTTGAAAACGTATGAGTATTTAATGCAAAAGGCCGCTCTCCCCTTTTCGATGTTTATAAGGGATTCAAATAAGACTTTTCTTATACTGAAACATCTCTCTTTTTATGAATTTGGAACCCATCATGTACCAGTCTATGAATTATACATAAACTCCCAGTGTAATATACGTAATTCTTACTCTTTCAAATCTATAGCGATCCTCACTATAGTGTACCTCTCATTTATAGTTGTGCATAAATTAGTTGCGGCTACTATCATGTACTGGGTAGTATGGAATGCTTGTAATTCTATAAATTTCAAACGTTTCTGTCACGCTACTATTGATGTTGACAATGTTTAAAGCGGTTCCCACCTTTATATTATCTGCTTGTATAGTGAAAATATTCCATAAACTTCATACTAATGTACTGGCAATGTTTTATTCCTTTTTAATTTCTACGTTACCGTAGATATTTTAATCCTTTATATGTACAAGATCAAGAGGGCTTATCTTGACTCTAACCTCAGATTAACTCCATAATGTGATCATGGTGTTCCATAATGTGATCATGGTTAAACACGATATAGGCAGTTTTACATCGCACATAATCATTCGTGTAGATGTTAACTATTATGGCTTTGAAGTCTCAAGTGACCTCATGAATATTAAGTGGGTCCGTAGAATGGAAAAGTAAACGATACTTACCAAGTAGAAGTTTGCTGTAGATTCTACGGACCCATTAATATTCATCGAGGTCAATTGCCCTCCCTTATCCAATTTGTAAACCCTCCCTAACGAATCAAAATGTAATTGAATACATGTATATATAAGTATTTGGGCTAGTTTATATAATCATAATAGTTAACAGCTTTAAAGTGTGAAGCTCTGCAGGCGTGGTCAGCCTATCTCAATTGACCTCGATGAATATTAATGGGTCCGTAGAATCTACAGCAAACTTCTACTTGGTAAGTATCGTTTACTTTTCCAATAACATCAAAGACTCTCCCTCACCTGTCTCTATCTCTCCTCCCCCTTCTCTCTGTTTATGTGCATCTCCTTCTTTCAATCTTCATACCTCCGTCCCCCTCTTCCTCCATGCCAAGCGTTACCAGGAAACAAAGAAACAAACAACACAACACCGCTCCGCCTGAGACGCATAGACTATATATACACTGAACAACAGAACTGTACAGACAGAGACCCGCAGGTCAAACCTGGACACCGGACTCCGGTCAGTGGCGGGTGATGCGCTAGGATGACCTTGACACAGGCTGAGACCTGGGGATCCCAGTGGTCATCTATCATTTATTGACAGGTTCCGTGTGAGTCGCTGTGAGGTCAGGTCCAACAGCAGCACCAGTAACACCGACTGGTCAAGTGTACGGGTAAAGTGGCATCTTCAACAACAACAACAGCAGTGGAAGTTGAAGTGCTGTTGGTGATTTGTCGCTGTATAGGAATCTAGAGACGTTAGACCCGGAAAGAGAAAGAGTGGATCTATGTCTCTATCTTTCTCCCTCTTTCTCTCTCCTTCTCTTTTTCACATTTACTCCTCTCTCTCTCTCTCTCTCTCTCTCTCTCTCTCTCTCTCTCTTTTTTTTTTTTTTTTCTTCCTCTCCCTCTCTTTCAACCCTGTCTTTAATACACCCACTATTCTTCCTCCCTCTCTCTCTCTCTAATACACCTCTCTCTACCTCGCCTGTTTCTTCCTTTCCATCTTTCTCTCTTCATCAAAATAGCACGGGTCCTTATCCTCAAACTAACTTTAAAAAAATAACCCACATCAATTCATTACATGTAGAATCAGGATCCAGGTCTAGTTCTCGCCAGTTTCCGGTCTCGGGTGATTATTAGGGTCAGCATCAGGACATGGACAACATTGTAGTTGTATAATAGAGCGTAAGGGGAGAGAGAGAGAAAGAGAGAGAGAGAGAAAGAGAGAGAGAGAGAGAGAGAGAGAGAGAGAGAGAGAGAGAGAGAGAGAGAGAGAGAGAGAGAGAGAGAGAGAGAGAGAGAGAGAGAGAGAGAGAGAGAGAGAGCAAAATAGAGAGATAGATATATAGAGAGACATAAATATACAGACAGAAAGACAGACAATGAGAGCGAGATAAACAGAAAAGATCATCATTAACTACCATTTCACCAAATTGGTGAGCTCAATCTCACACAAAGGTTATTGCCACGGACTGATGATATGATGGGGTCAGACTTAAGAGAATAATGAGCGTAGGTCGACCAAACACGGGTGGACAAAACGGTTGGTTACTTATTGTCCAACCTCAGCACTGTATAGACTACTTTGTGGACGCCTCTCGTAATCTGTGCGTTAAACCAACTCAACTCTCTTGTTTTCCGTTATCTTTCTCATTGGCTCTTTCTTTCTCTATTTCTCTCCCTATCTCTGTCTTTTTTTTCTGCTGTCTCGCTCTCTGTATCCCCCTTCTCCTTCTTTCTCTCTAAGTCCTTAGCGCACACTATTTCTCTCTTCCGCTCTGTCTTTTTTCGTTCACCCTCTTAATCGTTATCACTTTTCACTTCATTTTTCTTATCTTTTCTCCCCCACCACTCTATACCATCCTCCCTTCCAGCTCTTCCGCTTCTCTTTCTATCACTCCGTCGATCACTCCCTCCCTCTCTCTCTCTCTCTCTCTCTCTCTCTCTCTCTCTCCCTCTCACTACCACACATAAAATGCCTCTGAATCAATAACTAAGATTGCAGATAACAGAGCAAAGACCACACTTCGTTAATTATGCGCATACTAGATAACATAACAGAACATACCTTTGGTGGTTCACCTAACTTGATAGTAATGCTACGCATATTGGTTTAGCCACCTGTCTGCTTTATCTTAACAAACGCCTCTGAAAGTGAAAGTAGCAGAATTAAAGACTCAAGTGGTAGAAACTCAAGATCGGTCCAAAATGTATTTGTCTGATTTCGTTCCCTATTGGATGGGTCGGTGTCGTGTATAATGTGACAACAATCACCACCACTACAACCACCACAAAAACCATCGCTTTCGTCCTTGCCTTCGGCCACACTAAATCAAAAAGTTCCAGGTTTAAGTCCTGGCAATTGTGTTTAATGTGACTGGCTGAGACGGGAGTCATGGTATCCCGCCCTGTCTCGTGTGTGGCAGCACATAAAACTGTCAGACGTCAGTTTTGGGGCTAGTCCGCCATATATCCTATATAGCGCTGATGTTGGACGTTAAACCAAACCAACAACATCTCTATCTCCTCCCTCTCTCCCTCTGGGTTACCATCCAATCAGACCCACCAGTACCACTGGGTGTGAAGTGAGCAGTAAAAGCTGCCATCAGGCAGACTGTCACACGCCTTTATCTGATGTGACTGAATCAGCTGCTGCTGAGCAACGCTTGCCAGGCGCTGTTAAGTTTGCTGCTTAACGTCCAGCGTCGGCACTATAGAGGCTATATTGTGGACGGGGCACAAGACTGGCGTCTGACAGTTTTATGTGTTGTGACAGTTGAGACAGAGCGTGGAGACTTGAACTTCTGTCCCAGCCGGTTAAATTTTTCTGACACCGATCCATCCAGTTACAAGGGTGAAAATCGGGAAAAACATATTTGAGATAGATAGATAGATAGATAGATAGATAGATAGATAGATAGATAGATAGATAGATAGATAGATAGATAGATAGATAGATAGATAGATAGATAGATAGATAGATAGATAGATAGATAGATAGATAGATAGATAGATAGGTAAAGAGAGAGAGAGAGAGAGAGAGACAGAGAGAAAGACAAAAAAGAAAGAGGATAAATTTAAAATTAGGAAACTGGCGGCTACGACTGTGTTAAAGACTCTTAATATAGTTTTTTTTAATTATTTGCCTGACAAATTAATGGTATTGTAAGAATGACAGTCAGTTTGTTTATCACAAACTTAGAGGCCTTAAACAAAGACAGCCAACCACGCCAACAGTCAAATGGTATATAAATTATACTAGACATGGGTTAAAGCGAATTACAAGTTTGTGTCGATTTGTGCGACGTGGTGTCATCACTACTAGATTAAAACTGGACACAAGTTATTTCTCTTTCTTTCTCTAAAAGAGAGAGGAAGAACATTTAAGTTTAGGAACCTGCCAGCTACGAATATGTTAAAAAAATCTTCATTCAGTCTTTTCAAACATCTACCTGACCAATGGTATTGTAAGATTGACAGTCAGTTTGTTTATCACAAACTTAGAGGACCTAAACAGAGGTAAACGTCAGTTAAGACAGTTAGCCAAGTACGCCAAAAAATCTTATCTAACTAGACATGGGTTAAAGCGAATTACAAGTTTGTGTCGATTTGTGCGACGTGGTGTCATCACTTATAGATTAAAACCACTTAGCGAATCTAGAGAATCGGAAAACTCGGGGAGAAATACTTAGTGCGCATGGATTTAGACCAAACAGTTGAGTTGAGTTTTACGTCCTACTTCAGCGCTAAATAGATGATAACAAACAACAACAACAACAACAACAACAACAACAACAACAACAACAACAACAACAACAGAAACAACATTAACAACAACAACAGAAATACCAATCTGAAGACATTTTTTAAACATATATCACTCGACATTTTTGTCTCTTTACTCTCAGTTTCTATCTCTCTAAATTCTCTTCCTTTTCCTCTTCCACCTCCTTTACATTTTCCTCCTTCTCCTTCGCTTATTCTCTCTCTTTCTCTCCATCTCTCTCTTTCATTCCATCTCTGTCCTCCAATGTAGCTCATTCACAGACACCTCTGCTAACGCCAGTCCACACACCAGATATCGGACAAGAAATGCTGGGAAACAGAACTGCCAGGGAGAGGACGAAAGTACTTTTGACCACACATAAAACAGATAAAATTACAGAGTTGTCAAGACCAGGTTAATGCTCTGAGCTTCGAAACTGACTAGTTGTCAAAACTGGACACAGTTTATCTTTTTCTCTGTCTCTCTCTAGCTATCTTGCTCTTTCTATCTTTATCTCTTTCCCTCTCAAATTCCATTTTCTCTCTTTTCCTCTCATTCCCTCTTCCCAATAACCCCACCCCAATCCCCAACGCCCTCTCATGACGGCGACAAATAAAAGACAATTTGTCAACGTTGCTATCATATTTCGGACAAATAAAAGACAATTTGTCAACGTTGCTATCATATTTCGGACGGATTAAACAAAATCCATTGACACAGTCTGCACAAAAACATTCACGCAACGGTAAAGTGGCGTTCACACACTGTCGCCTCTATCATCAAACGTCCACACGTAAATTATCGGACCACAGAAAAGAAACGGTGTCAAAGAGAGAGATAGACACCATCGGTTACTCATAAAATTACAGAGCTGATCGTTCCAAATCTCTCTCTCTCTCTCTCTCTCTCTCTCTCTCTCTCTCCCTCTCTCTCTCATTCTTGCATTCTATTTTTGTCTCATTCATTATTCATTACTACCTCTCTTTTTCAAAACCCTCAGTCATGTCGAAGGCAATAAAAAAAAAGCAAAATTGTCATAAAATGGTAAATTTGTATCATTTCGAATAGTTAAACCCATTCTATTGATAAATGATAAATTAACACAAAACATTCTATCAACGAACGTCCATACCAAAATGATCAAAAGACAGGAATTAAAGGGTGGCAGAGAGAGAGAGAGAGAGAGAGAGAGAGAGAGAGAGAGAGAGAGAGAGAGAGAGAGAGAGGGAGAGAGAGAGAGAGAGAGAGAGAGAGAGAGATAGAGAGAGAAAGAGAGAGAGAGAAAGGAAGTATGTGACACCTTCGCCAGATAAAGCAGATAAAATTACAGTTTTCCAGATCAGCCCAACGCCTTCAGTTCAAAAACTGACCAGATCTCTCCTCACAGAGCGTCTGTGTTTCTCCAGGAGTGGACATCCTAGACGGAGATTGCATGAATTGCACACACCCATTATCGACCCCTGAGAAACCCTAGTGTGGATTTAAACAGCTTTCCCTTCAGCTTGTTATCCGAGCACTATACTAAGACCACCGTAACAGGGGTCTCGGTCCCTCCAGGTTGTGAATCCCTCGGCTCAGTGGGCAGGGCGGCAGATGCATAACGTTACGGGGCGGTGTTCGGTCTCCCTGCCTGGTTTTGCTTGGCTGAGCATCCGTGCCTGGAACATTAGAGGCTTTGGAATCCACAGGGCGTTAGCGGATGACGTCAACACATCCATTAGACATGGCTCTGAGAGGTCATATGGACGAGACAGATTCTCGCCTTGACGAGAATCCAATTGGAGGCCGACTGCTAGGCCTAGCCCAGTTATATACAGTTATGCATGGGTTGTCGTTTTGTTTTCTTGTTGTTGTTTTCTTCTGATCGTGTATTTGTCATAAATGTAGCACAGAGTTTTGATAGGATACCGATGCAAATCTTCTCACATCTCGCACTATCTCAGTGTGGCGGCACGTACATTTGTCAGACGTTCGTCTTAGAATCCGTCCACAATAAAGCCTATATAGTGATGACGTTGAGCACAGAACAACAAACTGGTCCTAAACTCAAGTCTATCGTCTTTGTTTTATACATGGCCCCCCAGTATCACAAAGCCTCCATTGCTAGGCTGACCATCACACCCGTGCCTGGAACGTTGACCATGCCAGCTGTTGGCAGACTGACCAGGCCTGCCTCAGATCTCACAAGGTGTGGACAGACTCTCGGACTCTCGGACTCTCGGACTCTCGGACTCTCGGACTCTCTAGGCCCGCATAATTACAGGCGACGGTCAGCGCCTTGCGGGCCGAGTAATAAAAAGTCGTCTCGGTTTCACGTCTTGATTTCATCAGGTCTTCTGTCCAGATCAAACAAACTGTAATGCGGCGGTCGAACGGTAGAGCGCTCAAGCTCTGTTCAAAAGGCGGCGCGGTTCAATGATGTCTAGTTTGAAAGGTAGTTAGTGGTAAATAAGTAATTATCACATAGCTACGATAACAATGTAGCACAGAGTTTTGATAGGATACCGATGCAAATCTTCTCACATCTCGCACTATCTCAGTGTGGCGGCACGTACATTTGTCAGACGTTCGTCTTAGAACCCGTCCACAATAAAGCCTATATAGTGATGATGATGAGCACCAAAAAACGAACTGGTCCTAAACTCAAGTCTATCGTCTTTGTTTTATCCATGGCCCCCAGTATCACAAAGCCTCCATTGCTAGGCTGACCACCCCACCCGTGCCTAGAACGTTGACCATGCCAGCTGTTGACAGACGGATCAGGCCTGCCTCAGATCTCACAAGGTGTGGACGGACTCTCGGACTCTCGGACTCCCTAAGCCCGCATAATTACAGGCGGCGGTCAGCGCCTTGCGCGCCGAATAATAAAAAGCCGTCTCAGTTTCACGTCTTGATTTCATCACGTCTTCTGTCCAGGTCAAACAAACTTTAATGCGATGGTCGAACGGTAGAGCGCACGGCTTGTGTTTAAAAGGTCGTCAGGTTCAATGCTTACTAGATGGAAGGTAGTTAGTGGTAAATTATTACAGAGATTAGTCAGGTAAAAGTACTAAACTCGTGACATCGACAATGTTCTATCAGGACAATCTCTTAACACTTTGGATCGTAGGGCGTAGATTCTGGATGCCAAGAAAATAATGTACTGCATTGTACTCAATCATAAAGCTTTGTGTGTGCTGTCTTTTTTTTAAGCGGAGGTGTCTTTGGTGTTTTTAAGGGAAAATCTAGAGTAAAGCAAGATGACAGCGCGTATAGATTTTAGATGGTGGATGAAAAAAATTACTGCACTGTCTTTTATCGTATAGCTTTCTATTCTCTAGAGATTCGCTCGCTCTCTCTCTCTCTCTCTCTCTCTCTCTCTCTCTCTCTCTCTCTCTCGATTTGCCGTCTTCTAGATTCCCCTGATGAATCCTGTACGGCGACAGTTCAGTTTTTCAGTATTCTTTCTTTCTTTATAAACGAAGAAGCTTGGATATTTTGGAGAGGAAAATCTATTGTCCATTTCTATCACAGGGTGAACAGATTAAGGATAGAAGATCAAAAATGTTCTCCATCTTCCTCTATTATTGGAACGTCCCAGTAACACCTGAGTTGTCTATACCTCCCTGCTTTACATTGGGAATGGCCTGAACTTAAGGCCATCTTGTCGCCTGTTTGAGCCTTGCCGCCCCGGATCTCTGTGGTTAGTTGGGCGCATCACCCTATCAACACTGCCCTGTTCGGGTAGTCAAGAGGGTCTAGGACTAGGGACCATCACGACATCGTCATTGTTCCATATTAGGACAGCCTCTTATCACTTCGAATCACAAGGATTGGAGATTATAGATGGGAACACGATAATTAACAACTCTGTACTCAATAATAAAACCTTTGAAAATGTGACACTCTCACAGCCTCTCTTTCTTTTTCTCTATCTACATGATTATCTATATCACTCTAGTTCTCTATCAATCTGTATCTCCCTTTCTCTTTTCTCTTCCTCTCTATCTCTCTCTTTACCTCTCTCTCTCTCTCTGTATCTCTCTGACTATTCCTCTGAGCCTCTCTTTCGCTTTCTCTATCGTTATGTTTGTATCTGTTCATCAGTCTATTTTTCTATCGTCTGTCTGTCTGTCTGTCTGTCTGTCTGTCTCTGTCTCTCTCTCTCTCTCTCTCTCTCTCTCTCTCTCTCTCTCTCTCTCTCTCTCTCTCTCTCTCTCTCTCTCTCTCTCTCTCTCTCTTTCCCCTCATCTCTCTTTCTCTCTCTCTCTCTCTCTCTCTCTCTTTTCATAATCCTCTTCCCCCCCCCAAGCCACCTCCCAATGTGTGGACCGAGTTGGAAAGGCCGCAATTATCGCCCCTGTCGCCAGGATAATTGCTTTGTTATGCAACAAGGGGAGATAAGGAAAACTTGCTTAGAACGCCCAGGCCGAATCTGTGTAAAACATGTCACCAGTTTGATGAGCTTAGAGGACGTTTTCATTTATTTCTAATTAAACTGAGAGAGGTGGTGGAGGTAGAGAGAGAAAGAAAGAGAGAGAGAGAGAGAGAGAGAGAGAGAGACAGGAGGAGAGTGAGTGAGGTAGAAAGAGAGACACCCATAGACATTGAAAGAGAGAGGGAGAAAGAAAGAACAAAGGAATTTGAAGAAAAGATAAAGGTACAGAGGCAGAAATAGAGAGAGAGCGAGAGAGAGCAGAAACATAGACAGACAAACAGACAGAGAAAGAACAACAGAGAGAGGGAGAGAGAAGAGAGAGAGAGCGCGGGGGGGGGGGGGGGAGACAGAGAGAGGGAGAGAGAAGACTCTCTCTCTCCATCCCCAGTTGAACATAAATGTATACAATGTTCTCAATTAGAATTAACAACCATACAATTGTAAAAAACGTGAAACTCGAGGCGTAATATTAAAGCTATTATTTTTAACTTATTGGAGTTAAAACAATATGCCTCCTTTGACCAGTGTTTTGGTCACCATTGATAATCCCACTAGACCAGTGCCTGTAATGGAATGATTGGACCTGGTCTTATCAATACAGACCTGGTACAGTCCAGCTTTGATCGGACCCTGTGGTCAAACTGACCACCGTAACGGCCATTCGATCTCCACGCTCGGAGATTGGTTCATTAGAATTATGGTGTGAGACATGCCTTGTGACGTCATTTCTCAAGGGCGCTTGAGAGGTTATAGACAGCAAAATGTAGACAATTTCAACTTTGATTAAGTTTAGTTCATACAAAGTACCTTAACTCTCAAAGGTAATACTAGAAGCAATAGGAATGACCCTGTGGTTTCGGTGTATTTGTTGTAAACAATAAAATCTCGGTAAAGCGGTCGAGAGCCTTCTGCCTTAGTCTTAGACTCAATCATCACTCAAGTCTGCATTTATTCATAGTTAGTCATTGCAGAATTTATAATAAGAACAGAGGAAATTGTAGAGTCTTCAGCAGCGGTACAGAGTGTGATATTACTTTAGTACTTTATACGAAACCTGGGAAATCACAGGAGATGTTGTCTAAGTTATAAGAGGAGGAGAAAGTTAGAGATGGAGAAAGTTGTTGTTGAGTTGGTTTAACATCCAACATCAGCACTATATATACTATATTTTGGACGGGCTTCAAGACTAACGTCTGACAATTTTATGTGCTGCCACACACGAGACAAGGCGGAGATACCATGACTCCTGTCTCAGCCTGTCACATTAAACTGACACCGACCCAACCAGTAGGGAGCGCAATCGCAAAGGCTCGAGCCCGCACCTTTTGCTTCGGAAGCCGATGTTCTACCCCAAGGCCACCGCGCAGAGAGGGCGAGAGGCAGAGACAAAGAGAGAAAGCGAGAGAGAGAGATAGAGAAAGGCACGGAGAGAGAGAGGGAGAGATTCAAACCGCGGACCTCCCGCTTTTAATCCAGATATTTCATTGAAATTAGGCAAAGCTTTTAAAGTCCTGAGGAGTATCGGTTCAAACGGTCAGTTTTCGAATGCTGACCATCACAGCATCTCGCACAATGAAAACAAAACTGACCTCCTACCCTGCTTGAAGAATTTAGTCCAGATGTTTTCAACAAAAGCAGGCAGAGCTCTCAAGGTACACCTAGTCCTGATGGGTATCGGGTCAAACGGTCAGTTTTCGAATGCTGACCATCACAACATCTCGCACAATGAAAACAAACCTGACCGCCTACCGTGCTTGAAGTTACGCAGTAATAATTTACCTGAGCGTAGCGTCATCATATTATTATTATGGTATTCAGGAATATGACATTGACCCACAAATGTCTATTAATAGATATTTTATAGACATCTGTGCATTGACCTCGATCTTCCGTTCAGAAACTCACCATACAGTCTTGACCTGTGTTGTACCTACAACTTTTACGGTACATTGTACTTAGAAGGTATGAATACACCGAAACTCAAGGTCACATTCATGATTGAAATGCCTTCATGTGTGACCTTCCACTGAGTTGTATACAGAGCCACCTGTTGTCAAACAGGGGAAACAACTAGGCCTATCCGAGATATAGTAGACCAATCTATACCACTCTACACTGTACCAGGCACACTGGGATAGCTATGCACGAGTTTAAGATCTTAGATCTGACAGGTGGCTTTAATGAGTGCAGAAAGGGCGACCATACCGGGATCTAGGTTTAGATTTAGATCTAAACACTCAACTACACATAAAGGTTGCCGGATGTTATCTTAGATTTATTTATCTTTCTTTTTTAATTTAATAAACAGAAATACTGCAATATAAACGTACGTCACAAAAAATTATTATTAAACTCTTATGCTTTCACAAAACTTGGAGACACACAATCAAAGAAACAAGCAAAACAATATGGATAGAATGTACAAACACGGCGTAGTTTACGCCTCGTCGTTAGCTTTCTCGTTCTTATATTATTATTTTTCAAGCCCTTAGCAGAGCATGCTGCCAACCTTAAGTAAAAAAACCGCCAAACTTGGTACTTATTTTCTCACACTAAACTTCCCATATTTTATACACTTTAGTCATTGGTAGTTCACGCTGTAAGAACCGGATCGATGTTCAAATCAATTCGTCTTTTCCTTCTTCTTCTCTCATCACCTCCCACAACTGTTTTCTTCTCTCCACCCACCCACACATACGCACAGCCATCTTAATACAACCGCAAACCCTATGTGTTTGGGTTCTCTCTATAAGGTCATAGAGTACAGACCAATAGTCGTTGCAAATCGACCAGCCCTAAAAAGGTAAGAAAGTGCATACAACTAAAGGAACACACTTTTTTCGCACTAAGTGGCCAGGTTATTAACAGAATAATGAAGGTCTGTATTGACTGTGGCATTATATATATTAGAGAAGAAAGATCTTTGTTAAGGGATTATTATTATTATTATTATTATTATTATTATTATTATTATTATTATTATTATTATTATTATTATTATTATTATTATTATTATTA
>RQTK01000014.1:1226413-1241413 GCA_003991915.1 Elysia chlorotica
AGGGAGAGGGGAGAGAGAGAGAGAGAGAGAGAGAGAGAGAGAGAGAGAGAGAGAGAGAGAGGATAAGGCACAGAGAGAAAAACAAAGATAAAACGAAATGAACCCTTTACTGTGTTAGCGACTTTGGGGATTTCGCTAGTGTAGAAGTCGATAAATAAATCTCCGTTTATTTATTTTTTAGGGGGGGAGTTGTTCAGATCTTGTCATCTCACGCAATCAACGCATAAATTTTGCTGAACGGGATAAAACGGCTCAATGGTAGAACACGCGACTTCTAATTGGGAGATTGCGGGTTAGATCCCAGACCAGCAGGAGGTGTTTTCCCTTTCTGATTGGGCAAGTATATGTTAGTTATCAAGAACCAGAACCCATGCATACAACTCTAGCAATCTATGTAGTCCTCCTTTAGAGCCGGGTAGACGCTGAATGACAATAGAGCTTTGCTGGTCACCTACTCTTGTTGTTGTTGTTGTTGTTGGCTACATTGCTTGTCCCCTACAGCAGATTTCCTACTCCCATGCTAGGTCTTGCTAGATCTAGGGTACAAAGTAAAAAAAAAATATAGTAGATAAAGATTCCCAATTTTACCCTGTATTTAAATGCTACAGTCGGGGCTTTTAAATCGAATTTTTATTTTGTTATTCGCGTTCCAGGATCTAGCTAGATTTTTGGCGCACGCAACCAAGACATAAATATCCGTAAAACTGGAAGTGAGGGACGGATAGTTTTTTGGCTCACGCGACCGAGGCATTAACTTTCCGAAAACTGGAAGTGAGGGACGGGCCAGACGACGCAAGGCAAGTTAGAGGGACGGTATTCTGTTCCATGTCGCAAAGACACAATCAACGTTGTCTGGCTGGGTCACTCTAACACACAGTCCAGCGGTCAACCTGACCAGTTGTCCTAGTGGACATTTCAGGCGAAAAGGCCTTAAAAAATCGCTACAAATACGCCTTTTTGTGGAAGGTTGGTAGTTATGCTAACATAATTAGGTCGTAGTGATGTGCCCCTCTTGGTAGCTAAAATTCATGTCGACCTCCTTGGGGTGGTTTGTAAGGTTTCGGAAAATGTTGCTATTTTTAGGTTTCCATAGGTTTCCCGATATTTTCGTAAACATCTGTAGGTATTTTTTTTTATTTAATTTTTAAAACATGGACAAACAGAATAATCAACAGCATTGTAAAACAACAACAACAACAACAACAACAACAACAACAACAACAACGACGACGACGACGAGGATACCAATATAATCAACGACTGCAACTAAATCAGCAGTGAAGTAGAATCAATATCATTTTAATGCTGTTGGGATTTCCTTCGAACGAGTGGACTTTAGTTTGCACCCAACTACAGAAAAGCGAAAACATCAGTCACTTAGTTGCAAGTGAACTTTTTTGAAGAGTTTAAAATGCACTTTTTTAAAGTGGTACTAATTTCCACCTACTTCACGTTCTAGGGTCGTATGTACAAGGTTGTCGTAAACTTCGACATCGTCAAAAGATATGGAACTAAGACTTACGACGATTATTAGCTATCGTGATATTGTACTTACTAACCCTACACTGCTCTCGCAAGCTACAATGTACTATGTATTAAGCTAGTAGTGTAACAGTCTTCTGTGTGTAGAAGGACCAAGATCGATTTGTATGGACAAATACTACCACAGGTGCGATAGTCCCATTTGCAAACAGAATAGTAAAAAGTGTTGTTGACAGAGGGGCCAAACCGATAGTCAATACTATTGATTGCTTAAAATCATCCCGCAGTTAACTTTACCCATCAAACCGAAACACAAGGGAGGAGAGGGAAACCGAAGTGGAGGGGGAGGAATACAATTGTAGAGAGAAGGAAGGTATGTTAGGAAGACATACCAATGAATGCAGTAGCTGGATGGATGTAATTGATAGAAAAACATCGCCCTTAGTTAAAGAAAGCGAGAGAGAGAGAGAGAGAGAGAGAGAGAGAGAGAGAGAGAAGAGATACATACATACAGACAGACAGACAGACAGACAGACAGACAGACAGACAAAGGCAGTAAGAGAGACAGAGAGAAAGAGAGACAGAGACACAGAGAGAGATAGGGAGGGAGAGAGAGGGAAATAGACAGAGAGAAAGGGAGAGAGACATATACAGTTAGAGAGAAAGACAGAGAAAGACAGAAAGAACCAGACACAAAGCCAGTGGTACAGAAAAAGTCCGATGGACAGATGGACGTCTGTCGCCGAGGGAGTATCGGATGCCAACACGCCTCCTGGTGTTATCAGAGCCAGGTCACTCTGACCAGCATCAACATCAACATCAAAATTCCTCTCGTGCGTAGGCCTCGAGTTATCTCCCGTACAAAGATACAATATTTGTTATCGTCATTTTTTTAACAGAGCTGTCTACCTAACCAGCATTGAAATTGTAGATTAAAAGCTTAGAGAAAGGTTTAAGAACAATTTTTATGTGTTTTACAAGTTATACAAGATTTATTTTTGCCTTAATCTTGCAGCTTTGATTTTTATCCAAGAAGTTTAACATCTACTTTTGTACACATACATTTAATAAAAGATCGGAAATGTCCGTTGAGAGACGAACAAATAAAATATCAGTTGTTTTTAGGCCTAGATCGACGTGGTTTGAAAAGTCGGGCATACGCCTAGATTTAGGGCTAGAAGCCAATTGTGGGCTGTATTTGGCACGAGATTAAGTAAAGTCGCTTATTTCTTGAAGGAATACAGAATTATATAGTGTGAGAAATTTCTCGCATGATATATATAACAGAAAACTCAATGATAAAATAATACAACAAAAATCCGAACAATTATTTGGATCTTTGTAGATCCAAAGAATATTTAGTGCCATAGTCAAGAATCCAAAATCTCGTTATAAAACGAATTATTCTTTATCACATGATTATATACACGCTTTTTGTGTGTATGTTTTCCCCACTCTATTCCCGTCTCTGTGGGGTACGTTGTCGTAAGAGAGAGATAGAGAGGAAAGAGAGAGAGTATGAGAGAGAGTGAGCGGGAAAGACTGAGAGAGAGAGAGAGAAAAAAAGAGAGAGAGAAAGAGAGCGAGAGAGAGAGAGAGAAAGAGAGAGAGAGAGAGATAGTGACAAAATGAAAGAAAGTGAGAGAGATGGTAAACGGGAAAAGTGAGAGAAAGAGAAGACAGAGAGAGGGTCGCAGTAAACAACGCCAGACTCAGACCACATTGTCCAGGTCGTGGTGTCCCCAACACCAGGTTACTGCAGGCCCAGTGCTGCACTATTCTAACTCCGTTAAAAAGAAGTAGAAAGAACTTTGTAGTTCTAGACTAACAGGTACTGAATGTGAAGTACAGAAGAAGGAAATGGCGAACAGGGCGACAGCAGAAATTATTGGATGAATCCGCCCATCAGTAAACTCTCTCTATCTCTCTCTCTATCCTCTCTATTTGTTTCGCTCTCACACTCTCCCTCTATCCCTCTTCACCTCACAAGGAACTATTCCTCGGTAGGATAGAAAATCAAGCCTGTATTCCCCGTGTCCGACATAAGTCCAGTTAAGATGCAGATATCTCCTTTTAACTAAAACAGGCGTTCACAAGTTAAAACCTTTGCGTTACGCGTATACGTCTATGGATGCTATAGAGATATAGATAACAAAGTGTGGTAAGTACAAAACCCGTCGTTACCTTTGTACGTCCGCAGTTAAGCAAACTCTTCACGGAGCTTCTCTTTCTCTCCTTCTTGGAATGTTTAAACCCGTTGTTGTAGCCGTGTCTGTGGCTTTTACCATGGCCGTTGCTGTGACCATTGGCGTTGCCGTTGATGTTGCTATTATTGTTGTTGTTGTTGTTGTTGTTGTTGCTGATGTTGCTGTTGTTGTTGACGTGATACCTGCCATAGTTGCGTTCTCTCCCTCCGCAACCACAACATAATTCCATTCTCGCGGACAGGCATGTAGCCTCACGTGACTAATTTCCGAGAAAGAAGTGCAGGCCTTGGTGTATCAATGCGCGGTCAGGTAAACAAACCGCTTCACACAACAAACCTTGCGCCGTAGAAATATCCAAACACAAACCAATGGCGGCATAATTGCCTTTTCAGCCTGTGATGATATCCATACGAATTGGCACAAACCTCCTTGGAAATTATATCCTTTTGAGAAAACTAGAATCCATGAAATGTGTATCCAATTGAAATAAGAAATGAACCTTAGAAGAAAAAAAGCAGTAATCCAGATAATCAGAATGCTTTTACGTTTGAGTTCCGTATGTGAAACCTTTCATAAACGTCAAGACATAATATAAACCAGGGTCAATGTAAAATCTAACTTTATCAAAATTATATTTAAATATATATAACTGTACAATTGTTTAGCTTTCCTTAATTTTATCTTGTGAGAAATTGATATTATGTTTACACAACGGTAGCTCTCGGATATCATCCAAGAAAGAAAGAAAATATTATTATAAACAGTTTTTAACTGAAGATACCATTAACTTTTAATATTACCCATACTAAACAATTGACTATAAATTTGATACACCGTATTATGTTTTGAAACTTTTGAAACAAATACAGACTTGATCAATATTTGTTTGAATTTGGACAATAACACAGTTGAAAAGACTTTCAGTATAAAACCAAAGACTCTTTGTTTTCTGAGAGGCGTTGTTTGTGTCCTAAGATTAAAATTCAATGAGTATTCTATCGATGTGACGGCCGAGGAGATCTGGCAAAACTCGCCTTTTAAGGCAGCAGCTGTGGTAACTCAGCCAGTCTCTCTCTTCTCTCTCTCTCTCTCTCTCTCTTCTCTCTCTCTCTCTCTCTCTCTCTCTCTCTCTCTCTCTCTCTACTGTGGTAACTCAGCAAGTCTCTCTCTCTCTAGCTATCGCTATATTTCTCTCTATCTCTTTCTCTTTCTCTCTCTATATCTGTCTCTATCTCACCCTCTCTCTCTTTATTTCTCTCTCTTTTTTGTCTTTGTCTATGTATATATGTTTGTGTCTATCGGACTGTCTGTCTGTGTGATTATTTGTTTGCCTGTACTGTGTGCATGTTTGTGTTTGTCTCTTCCTCTCTCTGTCTATCTGCTTGTGTGTGTTTGTGTGTGTTAGTGTCTCTCTCTCTTTATTTCTCTCTCTCTGTCTATCTCTCTGTGTCTCTCTTTGCTTGTCCCTCTGCCTCTCTATGAATGTCTCTCCATCACTGTCTATCTGTCTCTCAGTCTCCGTCTCGTCTCTCTCAGCCTTTCTCTTATTGGCCGTCTACCTGTCTTTATCTGTCTGTATCTGTGTAGGTCTGTCTGTATAGTGTATGTCTCTGTTTCTCTGACTCTCACCCTCTCTCTCTATATATATATCTTTAATCTCTCTCTTTATCAGTCTCTCCCTCTCTGTTTGTTTCTCAATCTCTGTCTCAGTCTGTTTTTGTCTCTCCCTTTCTTTTTCTCTCCAGATATATCACAGATTCTATCGCCATAAATTATTTTTTAATGTTTGATATTGTGTTTGGTTGACTTTAAAAATCAATGTAATTTACTGTTTCTCATGTAAAATCATCTTTTAAACTGTTTAAAATACCGATCTTTAACAACATTCTCTACTCTACATAGGAAAACAAAATTCTGGCTTTAATGACACACGACGAACTGAAATAAGGCCACCCATGAAGAAAAGTGAAAAAAATAAAAAGTTTAGGTGGAATAAATGTTTAAAGATTATTTTGTTTTAATAATTACCTTTCCATCTCTCTCTCTCTCTCTCTCTCTCTCTCTCTCTCTCTCTCTCTCTTTCTTTCTTTCCCTGCATGTCTTTCAGTCTATCTGCTTGTTTGTTTCTCAATCTCTGTCTCAGTCTGTTTTTGTCTCTCCCTTTCTTTTTCTCCTATATATCACACATAGTATCGCTATAAATGTTTTTCAAGATTGTTTGATATTGTGTTTGGTTGACTTTAAAAATCAATGTAATTTACTGTTTCTCATGTTAAGAATTGTCTTTGAAACTAAAATGTCAATGTTTTCAAATTAATTCTTTTCTAGACTCTATTATAGTGAAAAAATTATGGGTTTAATTACCTACGACGAACTGAAATAAGGCCACCCATGAAGAAAAATGAAAAAATAAGATGTTTCAGTAGAATAAATGTTTAAAGATTATTTTGTTTTAATAATTACCTTTTCAGTGGTTTTTTTTTTCAGAGTACTAAGTTGTTTCAGTACAATATAGAATAGTTCCGTTATAAACTTCTTTTGAATAGCAAAAAACACAGGTTTTCATTGACTTTTCTCTGCAAACGCTTGTAAGAAGTCAAACATTTAAAAACGCACGATGTATTTCAAAAAGTTCTTTTCCGCATGAAAACAATTTAAAGGACATTTTCACAAAACACAGTGAACGTCCTTTTTTTTAACTACTGTATGCGTTTTTAAAAAAAAGTCTTTGTTGTCTATCACATCACTTGAATTATTTTGAAACTAAGTAAAATGTTTGCACCTTGAAATGGCTGTTCGGTCGGTGCGTACCTCATACAAAGAACAAACAGGTGCGGGAATATCCGCTACTGCGCACCAGTGCGGAACTGGGTGTCGAGTTACTGCGTTATCCTATAGTGCTGGATTAACACAGATCGCAGCGGCTTGGATTCCAATTCGCCGATGACGGAACTCAATGGAACTGATGGGGGCGATAATCGCAGATGCACAGGAGAGGGCGGGAGAGAAAGTAGGATAAGCAGCGATAAGGGTGGTGGTTCCCAGTAGGTTTCTCGGAACGTGAGGAATTTACTTCCAGGTCAACAGAGGTGAGGTGAGATGAGAAGAAGGGGCTGGCGGTTTGGGCGGTTGCTCGGTGCGCCGAAGACCCGTCTGATGCCGCTTCTTGTCAAATCGAAACGAAAAGTAGACCTGGGGAAATCCGATTTTTTGTGTCGTCGTCGCTCTTCCGGAATGCTTTTTGACTGTTGAGTTATTATGTCGCTTGGTGGTAGGTAGGTTGTAGGTAAGTAGGTATGTGGGTAAGTGTGTAAATAAAAATGTTTATGATTGAATGATTATGACATTTCTCTGCTGACAACTGTTTTTAGTTATTGCAATCGAAGCAAAGTTCAGTTAGTAAGTTATGGATTTTTTCGAGTAAAGTTTGTTTTTAACACATTTGTTTCAAGATATTTCTGCTGTTGTGAATAAACATCCATATACCCATGCGTTAGTGGCATAATTTTATATACTAGATTGGCACTTTACTTGGAATTTGGACTAGAAACAAGTTGGATTCCAGAAATTTTTTCACAGAAATATTCTAACTGTACAAGCTGGGGCGTTTCCTAGCGGTTCCCATGGTAACATCCTGTGTCTTAAAAGCTACGTGTTCCATCGTTGAGCATGAAGGAGTCGTGATCGGCTCTGAGAACAATACAAGTCCAGGGGGTGTCATAATCGATCTCCATTTTGTACATTTTTTCGCACTGGACCAACTACATGTCAAGATTTGTTTAATCATGTCGTGGTTAAGATATCCTTTGAGTAGATGGCGAAGTGAACGTCCAGATATTGAAAAATCTGTGTATTTGCAAGCATGCCCTGTTTGTGGTATGTTATTCCTCTGTGGTATAGAAAAGGTCAGATCTTAACACAGTATTACGCGTAATTATATATCCTGATTGAGGTAGTATATTCCTTCATAGATCAGAACACTTTCAGATCTGATGTCAGTATTGTTTGAAATCATATCCAGGTTAAGTTATCCACTAAACACAAAGGTGTGACGTGTAACCGGTCTGCTCAGAAAAAAATCCAGATCTTCGAGAGTTTTGTGTGTGTTGTTATATCCAGACTGAGATGTCCGCTGACACGATGGTCCCACTAAGTCTTGTGGCCGGCCTGTGGTGGCGATGGTCAACTCGAGTCAGTCCAGGCACGTTTGGGATCAGAGTGGTCTCCCAGCCTGAAGTCCAGCAGGTCTGACTGACACTGGAGGCCTGGCGAAAACGGGGCCTCTACCGACGACGATGACGATAGGTACTGGAGTCTGCACCGGCGACCAATCAAAGCTCTGTCCTAGACTTATGGAGTCAATGAGCGATCAGAAAATTCCATGTTTAAGGGCGTGATTATGTAATCCATTGTGGGCGAGTCGAACGCGAAGTCTGTGTTATTGAGGAGGTTAGACGAGACTGTCTCTGCTCTCAGTGTTAAAGGGAGCTCAAGAAAAAGGTGAGAGTCTAACTTCACAATGTCTCTGGTCTCAGCCTTATAGTGAGAGGAGAAGGTGGGACTCTGACTCCCAGTGTCTCAGTGTCTAGGAGACCCCAAGCCCCGCGCGCTGATGTGTCAACAGTCAACAGTCAAACACGGCTCAAGGTCGGCCGCCAGTTCAGCTGTTTGCCCACATTCTTTAGGGTCTTAGGTTCACTTCCCGCGAGGAGCGAGGGTCCGTGTAGACGATCACAGACCAGGGCGTGGGTGACTGGAGTTTAAGTCAGATGGTTTTTTAGGTCAAACTCCCAATCACCGTGTGGTGGTACATGGTCTGGTTAGTCGGTGCGTTGGCCTGTCCACATGACTGTTGCACGGTGACTGTAGGGTGTCATTTTCTGGTAGATGACTAGCATAGTTATTTACATTTTGGTTTTGGTCAGAAACTTAACAAAATTTCAACCGCCGTAGGTGGTACTGGGTAGTCCATGAAATAGTGAGTCCACATAAAACTTGCACGGTGACTTTAGGATATCATTTAACGGAGATGACTAGAGTACATGTAAAGTTCTGTAGAACGCTGTTGGATTTAAGTAAGAGATTCGTTAGAAGGTCGAAAACAATTAACTTAATTATTAACACTACCACTTTCTTAAAGTACTATAAAACACAAAACTTAAAACACTAAAATTTCCAGACTAGCGCTAAAGTCACTGGGTCTAACATTCACTTGTTAAACACACGATTCCATAAGAAGAAATATTGTCAATACATGTACCACCATCATTATCACATTAATGTCCACAGAATTGGTCCTCGAACTGACCCTGTCAGCGCTGGACAGCTTAGCGGTCACTCCAATGGACGGCCGGACTGTACGGCCTATTGGCCTAATATCTGTAGATAGCTTTAGAATGGTCAGATCTGATAAGACGTCAATTTAAGAATTCGTATATATTGGACTTTAAACTGGCATTTACTGCCCAAGTGGTTTACCGATCTCTCTCTCTCTCTCTCTCTCTCTCTCTCTCTCTTCACTCTCTCTCTCTCTGTCTATCTATCTTTCAGTCATCTCTAACTTAAATATTATCCCTCTTTCCCCGCTTCTTCTACTCCCCTTCTCTATCTCCTCTCTATCTTTCTCTCTCTCCCTCTCTCTCTCTCTCTCTCTCTCTCTCTCTCTCTCTCTCTCTCTCTCGTCGCCCCTCTCCTCTTTCTCTCTCTCTCTCTCTCTCGTCTCTCTCTCTCTCTTCTGTCTCGCGCGCTCTCTCTCTCTCTTTCTCTCTCTTCTCTCTCTCTCTCCATCTTTATTGTTCACCCCTCTCTAACGTCAATACTCTCTCTCTCTCTATCTTTCACGCTTCCTCTATCCCCCCTTTATCTCCCTCTCTCTTTCTCTCTCTCTCTCCCCATGTCTCTCTTTCCACTGTCTCGCCCGTTGTTTCTCCTTTCGCTGTCTACCACGAAGAAACTGGCGACACCTTAGAGCTGTGATTAATAATTGATCCTAATGTAAACGGTCCAATACAAACGTCCCGCAAAGAAATTCTTACGAAGGAAAATTGAAAAAGAAAAAGTGTAACGGATCTTCATCGCATAGGGTAGAACGCACAAACATGACGTAGCCTACGTCTCGTCGTAAGCCTTCTTATTCCTATATTGTTACTACGAGATGTAAGATGCGTCTTGTTTGTGCATTTTACCTATAATCTATTCCCCAATACTATAATTCTAGAGATCTACACAATATCTGGTGAACACCCCAACACTAACGAATCCCACAAGGAACGATATAGTATTTGTGATATACACGACGATACTGAAACACATAACCATGCCCCACATGTTTTACTAACGCCCCATATACATTCCACTTTCATTATAGTTCATTATAGTATACCCAAACACCGAAGAATCCCACATGAAAATCGTGTTAAGTGCAATAAGTCTGTTACAGAATCCTGACTTTCCCACAGATCTGCCAGGCCGATGCCGAAACTCGCCAATGATTTGCTTGTACCTGGCCAGTCAAGCAGAAGTCAACAAGATGGTCGTAACAGTTCAGGGAACTATTAAAGTCCTTGCCGTAACGGGACCCACGGTGAAAACGAGGACGCTAGGTAAGGAAACATGCACTGACGTCAAATCACAGATCTATCTTAGAGTTACAGAGCCAATGAGCGGTCAGGCGAACCCATGTCCAAGCGCCGTAATTAAGTCATCGCTATCCTGCGGAACGCAAAGCATGTATTATTATTCTTTGCCGACTTGACTCTACACACATCAGTAAACAACAGACGTGCCAACCCAACCACCTGGCAAAATGTGCACAAATAAGGCATAAAAGAGTAATAAATCGTGTGTAAATCGCTTTTTTGGCGTAAGGTTATGAGCTGAGGCTAACAAGCTGCGGTAGCTCAGTGTGGGAGATTGCGGGAAATCCCTTTACTTTTGTAAATCTCGCCTCGGTTTCCGCATTTGGAACGGCCACCAAGGTTGCCAAACCATAGGCCAAAAAAGCAATATTTTCAGCGTTTTCTTAGAAGTTTTTGCCTACGTTCCTTCTAATTTATGAATCACTGGGTTGGCAGCTCCGGACCGCCACATTCCACCGCTAATCTTCTTATCTGGCGTGCCGCAACGGTAGGCCCCCGTTACGGGCAGCCGTCAGGTTAATACGTTCCGAAAGACGTATGGCACACTCGTTACGTTACGCCGGCAGGTTTGGAGAAATAGACGCATATATAGACATTACTGGAGACTGTAAGTACAACGTCGCGGTAGCTTACGACTCGTCGTAGCAATATAAGAATAAGTAGGCTTACAACGAGTCGTAAGTTTTCGCGGTAGCTTACGACTCGTCGTAGCAATATAAGAATAAGTAGGCTTACAACGAGTCGTAAGTTTTCGAGACGTTGTACTTACGGCACTGGGAGCAGTGGGGAACGGCGGTTTGAATGACGGAGACCTGCAGCCCGCCATAGCTTGTTGCGGCTTTGAGAGAGACCTGGGCAGGCCTGTAAATCAAACGGTTGCGTCCACATGCCATTAGGCACTGCCCAGATCTACCACACAGATTAGTGGCACTCGTTAAATTCTTCTAGCGGTGTGAGGTCAGTGGTCAAGGTAGGTATTTGGCTGCAACGGTTGGAATTCTGACCGGTGGCTAATTGTTGAGCGACGGCCGACGTTGAGAAGGGTCCAAAGAGAAGGTATGAGGGGTAGCACGTTTGCCCATATGTAACATCACTGGAGGTTCTATCTTGGAGTGCAACATAATAAATATTCAGTGTGCGGTCTACAAAGCAGTCTCTCCTTCTCTCTCGCACGAAAACTATCTCTCTCTCTCTCTCCCTCTCTCAATCTATCACCATATATCTTGCTCGATGCCTCTATCTGGATGTCTCTCGCTCTCTCTCTCTATCTCTCTCTCTTTCTCTCTCTATCTTTCTCTCTCTCTCTCTGTCTCTCTCCCTCTCCATTTCTTTGGATCAAGGTGGTGTTTTTCAATACATCTAACTACTAACTAAGCCAACAACTATCTGTATCATAGACAGTGGAGGACACCATATCCGTTAACGCTTCTCCCTACAAATTTCGCCCAAGTTATTAACCACAACCTCCCCCTCTACCTCAACCCCCCCCCCTTCCCCGCAACTCTTCCCCTGCCCTCCCAGGGCAGTAAAGACCCATCTTAACGACAGCCCATTATTGTTATTTCCCACACAATGTGCATTTGATGATAATCTACGCAGACCGAGAACCTATCGGGACAGGGGGACTCAAGAAGCAATAACATCCATGATTTATGCGGGGCGCCCCGACATCTTTTATTGGAAAAGTTACGCAACATTTCGTCACTTCCGTCGCATGCGTCGTTTAAATTTCCGGTGGGAGGTTAAAATGACCCTTCTGTTATAATTTCTACCTGCATATTGACACAATGCATTCTATTGTTATTGTTGTTGTTTGTTTTTGTTAGTGCATTTTTAAGTTAAACGAAATATGATACAGTTATAACGAGAATGTTATCCTTAAGTTAAATGCAACATGATATAAAATTATTTATTACGAGAAACAAGTATAATGTTATCCTGTCGGAATTCTGATACACATTATCCTCAGAAATATCTAGTTTTGGTCGATTCAGGTGTTTCCTTTAATCATATCGATGATGGGATAGGATTCCACCAAATCAATCAGTCTCTGACTAAGGTTTGATCGCGATCGAAATTTAATGCCATTGCAATAACTCAGCCGTTTAATTTTTAGATGGAAAACACAAACCGTTCATTTCCGATGCTATAACGTTCATTAGTTTTGCGTCCCTAAAAAATAACTTATATATCAACCACACGGTGTGCAATAACAGAAAACAAACATGTTCATAAAAAAAAATTCTCACAGAACAATGCAATTGTTTGCGTTAAACTTTTTACTCTATGACCCAGTCAACTGAATGCTTTCAAATGGCAAGCCTTCCTAATCGACGATGGTACACCTTACAAAAAAAAAGACTATGATCTAGTCAAATACCATAATTATATTTTCAAAAGAAAAGCTTTAAAAAACAAATGATTACACATTCTACAGCAAAAAAGGCATTAATGTTCATTCTCTTGATTCACCTTCATTATTAAATCTGATCCTTTCTTCTGTCTAAGTTCGAGACTTCCTATTGATCTTCCAACAAAACATGTCAGACCTGGTCCCCTGTGTTTGTTAACCCTCATGGGGCCTTTGATCTTAGCGGTTACTTGGTTTATGGTCTGTTGTGGTGAATTTTTTTGCTACTCTTTCTATATCACCTTGCGTTTGTCTTCTAAATTGAATGGTCGTATTTTCCCCTCTACATTGTATCAGTAGATAATATAATCATATTTGGTTATCTGTAGCTATCCGAGTCTTTCTCTCCGTCTCCCTCTTTCTTTCGGTATCCATGTCTTTGTCTCTCTCCTTATCTGTTTCTCTCTGTATCTGTCTCTGTCTCTCTATGTCTCTGCCTTAGTTACTTTTTAGTTGAAGACTTTTTTTTTCTTTTTTTTTTTTACCTTAAAACCATTTAGATTCATTTTAAGCTTAACATCCAAAGCCAGCATTATATATGCTATATAGTGGATGGACCCCAAGACTGACACCTGACAATTTTATGTGCTGCCAATGCCATACGCGAGACAGGGCAGGAAGAGAGAGAGAGAGAGAGAGAGAGAGAGAGAGAGAGAGAGAGAGAGAGAAAAGAAATACACTGTGATTCTGTCAGCGGCCGAGAGAAAAAGAGCAAGTCCAGAGAACGTAAGCACCCAGAGAAACTAAGACAGGTCAAACCACTGTAGATAAACACTGAGGGTTTAGTGGACCAATGTTACGATGCCTGTTGACCACTTGACCGCTTGACCACTACACTCTGCTGCCTGTACTGCCAAGTCCACAGCGCGACTGTGGGTCAGATTTGAGACTGACCACCCCCGCACCGTTGTTTATGTTTTGCTAATGCCGCCTTGTGGATTCCATGTGAAGACTTGACCATTCAAAGAACTGCAGGTTGTAAAGCTTGGCCTGTTAAATGTGTGGGCTATCTCTTTAACTTGGTCTTATCATGAAAAAGGAGGGGGAGGGGGGGGGGTTGACATACCTGGATTAGTGGACATGCTTCTGTTAGGGAGGACCCAGTTTGATTCCAAGATTTGGCAAAGTTTGTCAGATTAGTTTATTTCTTTTTGCTCTTCTGCGCTAATTTTCAATATGTTCAAATCTTTTAAATCTTGAGTTTGGTCTCCTCGGTGTAAGAGGCAATGTGTCTTGTTGAGACTAGAGTCATGGTACCGCCCCCTCCCCCCTCTCTCACTGCCTAGGGTAAAGTTTCTCCGATTTTAACTTTTCGATGGGGTTATTGGTTATCGCATGCTTCAAGATATTGTGGAAACTTTAAGATAACTTTTTTTCCATTCAATTTAACAATAACAATCATAGGCACTTTTTAAAAAGCATTTCATGTTCACCTCATATTTTCTGTCACTCCATCCAACCCCTCCCTCCTCTTTCTTTCTGTTCTTCCCCTACCCCCTCCACCACTCTTCCCAGCATACACCATATCAGACCACAGACGGATCCTAATTTCTTAGACCCGTTCCTCCTTTCTATCCATCTCTCTCTCTCTCTCGCTTTCTCACCTCTCCGTCCTTTTCACACTTCTCTCCGTCTTCCTTCAGCAGCATCCTCATCCCCTTTCCTCTCCACCCCTCTCCTCCCTTCCTCTCCCCAGACCACCGACCGGGGCTAATTGCCTGGACCCATTCCCCGTCACGCCCAGGTCCGTCACTGATCAGGTGTTGCACTGGACGGTCCGGCGCTGACCCACGCGGGAAATGACCATCGCCCAGGTGTAGAGTACATTCTAACAGCAACAACCCAAAGTAGCCTACATAGTCTTTATGTTGGATGTTAAAACTAGTAACAAAAATATTGGTTTCAATTCATCCTCTCAACATTCACAAGATGTTTGCTTGAAAACCAATGAGATACTAAAAACATCTACATCAACAAGTCGAAGAAAAATATCAATTAAAAAATCACCGCTGCAGAAGTGTCAACTGTGTTGGACAAAGTGAGTTCTGCACCATAGAACTGTAGCGTGTCATATAATTATATTTATATTAATATTTTTTAATGAGCAGTTGCTTTCTCCTGTAAACTAACAGAAAACATTAGGACAAAACCTAATAAAAAAAAAACAACAATAACAACAACAAGAAAAAACAACAACAAAAGCAACAGCAGCATATATTCAAAGAGAACAGGCAAAACGCTATTTAAAAATAGACAGGTGAGA
>RQTK01000014.1:1243913-1253351 GCA_003991915.1 Elysia chlorotica
AGAGAAGTTGGAAATGATCAGATATCTTTGGAAGGTATTTTGATATCAAAATGATTATGCGTCATGCATACATACACAACCTGTCAAAAAGACGTTACGATAGCGGAGGAAATGAGATACACCTACATTCTTTTTTTCGTTTTGTTCTAGACATTCAGATGAACAAGATCTACATTGATTGCGTCATCGGTTACCTATTAAATGTGATGGCAAGACCTGGATTAAAGTCGAGGTGTAAGAGTGATCGAACCAACTACTGTAGTAACTACTAGTACTATCTCACATGTTTACACTCACCTCCTGTGGTAAGTTATTGGGTAAATAGCGAAGAGGGCACCACCTACAAAAACTGACCCAATTTTGGTCTGTACACTTAGGCAGCCTTTTGTCGCGCGTACCTTCAGCTCAGAAGCGTTGAAGAATAAGGTTAGCAAAATAAGGCGCTATATGCCGCTATTGTCCAATAACAACCCATAGGTCCGTGAAGTGACTTACAGTGGGAGAACTTGTGACAATCAGTGCTTTTGAACATGGCGTCCGTTTTAGTTTGAGTCTGTTCTTTAGCGTCCAACCTCACTTCTATAATTTATATTCTATATTGTGGACGGGCTCCAAGACTAACGTCTGACAATTTTACGAGCTGCAACACAGAGACAGTGCGAGGATCCCGGGATACCATGACTCCTGTCTCAGCCGGTCACATTAAATTGACAGGACCCAACCGGTAGGGAACAAAGTCGCCAGGGCTCGAACCACGTACCTTTTGTGTCGGAAGCCGATGTTCTACCCCAGTGTCACCGCCCCTCTATTGTACATAAAACCATAAAACAGAAACGACGTAATATTTTTCTGCATAACTCCACATCCATGCACGTCATGTTGTAATGTGTATACAAGAGTATGCCTGTAAGGTCTTTTGGCACCCAGGTGAAGCTCACGTCGTGAGAGGACTCACCAGAAGAGCAGTTGAGAATAAAGATAATGATCTTGAGCTTGGCTGTCATCAGAGCTAGGCTAAAGGTGGTGATGAAACATCTAAGTCTTCGCCGTATAGGGTCCACTTTGAAAGCTTAGGAGATTTAAAATAAAGCTACGCTCCCTCCACAACGAGTGAAAGCTGTCAGAAAAGACGTTTTGTCAGAACAACAATCAGGCCGCAGACAAGATACGTCCACACCAAGAGCTGCTGCTGAAATTCTAAGAAAAACCCAACCAAAACAACGTCAAGGATGAGCACCTTGGTGAATATCCTCTGAGTCCACCAAAGCCGATGGTCATGTAGACATGGTTCTACAAGTCATGCTGTAGCAGAGAGGGTAGAGTGGGGGGGACCTTAGGTAGGAGTTTATTGTTAGTCGACATAGAGGGCTGTGTATGGTGGACTTCTGTATAGAGCAAAGCTGTCTCTCTCCCTCTCTCTCTCTCTCTCTCTCTCTCTCTCTCTCACTCTCTATTTATCTCTTTCTGTCTCTTTCGGCCTCACGCTCTGTGTCTCCCTCCCTCTCTCTATCTCCCTCTCTCTCTATCTCTTCCTCATTCAATCTCTAGATCTATGGGATATGTATGGCTGCCAGAGATACAGAAGGTCCATGTCCATAAGGATAACAAGACCATAGGTCAAGACAACACGGGACGAGACCCAGCCTCAGGGAGAACTGGAGAGGAGCCAGAGATACAGAAGGTCCATGTCCATAAGGATAACAAGACCATAGGTCAAGACAACACGGGACGAGACCCAGCCTTAGGGAGAACTGGAGAGGTTTTCAACAGCTCCACAGCTGACCATCATTCGCCAAAAAGCGTATTCATCATGGTTTTCTATACATTTTTTGGGTTCAATTGAACACTTAGATTGTTTTTTGTGGTTGGCAGTTCTGCAAGTCTAATTGGAACACGACTAGACTGTGAAGATGCTGGTGTTTCTGTTTCCATCCTGGTTGGGAGTACAGGCCAGGCACACGTCCATTGAGAGATCACACCTTAGGAACTTAGGAGAAAGGTACAAGGAGAGAGGGAGAGAGACAGAGACATAGACAGAGAGAGACTGAGAGCGAGAGAGAGAGAGAGAGAGATAGATAGATAGATAGAAACAGAGAGAGAGGGAGGGAGAGAGAGACAGAGAGAGACTGGGAGAGACAGAGAGACAGAGAGAGAGACAGAGAGAGGGAAAGAGATATATAGAGAGAGACAGAGAGAGAGACTGAGAGCGAGAGAGAGAGAGAAGGAGAAACAAATAATGGGAAACGGGGGTGGAATTGTTTGATGGTTGAGTGTGAACTGGATTGACCCAACAGGTCAGTGGGCCAGTGAGGCGACCAGTGTCCAGTGGCTAACTCAGGCCAGGCGAGGGCGGTCACTCGAGGTCAGTGTGAGTGGTCAGGAGATGTACTGACAGGCATGTAGATAGATTCAGAACAGAAAAGTTAATAGTACACGATATGATATAAACAGAAAGGTACAAGGAGAGAGGGAGAGAGACAGAGACATAGACAGAGAGAGACTGAGAGCGAGGAAGAGAGAGGCAAAGACGAATAAGTAATATGCAATGGATTGAATGATTCAAAAGACCACTGTTGGTAAAGGTGTTCAATCACTACACACCCCCCCCCCCCCGTATTAACTAAAGAAGTGAGCATTTTGTAGAATCTTCATTTGTCGTCGACTCGATCATTATTATAATCACCAACGTTAACCACCACCACTATCATCAACAAATCGAGTGTATGTCAGCATCATCACCATCTTCTCTATAGTCACTCTCATTAATTTTCAAACACAATGACTTAACCCCACTACCGAAGCTCCAAGTATTTTAAGAATTCAATTATTGCAAGACACTGTATGAATGTCGGGATAGACAAGACCAAAATAAGAGATCGATATATCGATCAATAAGTGTTGGACAGAAGGTATCGATCTGCCAGTACCAAGCATCAACACTGGACATTGATCCATACATAGACCGGGGCGATAGATTCATCAGCAGGAGGACCTATAGAGTCACGTGACGTAGGATGCGGACGCTAAGACCTGGGCGAATTCATCTGGATCTTCTTAGAGGGTGTTAAGACAGACACCCAAGGCCGTTGGCGTGGAAACTGAGAGCTAGGGAAGCTGGGCGGGGGTGGGGGGGGGCATAAATAGAGAAAGAGAGACAGAGAGAGAAAGAGAGAGAGAGAGAGAGAGAGAGAGAGAGAGAGAAAGAAAGAAAAAGGGACAGGGAAAGAGAAACACCTAGAAGGAGAGAAAGATAAAAAAAGAGATTGACCGTTTATTTTGTTTTATTTTGTTTATTGTTTAATGTTTAGTTTTAACAATATTAGGCTATATGTGGACGGATCTCAAAACTAACGTCTAGCAAGTTTACGTGCTGCCACAAAGAGACAGTACGGGATACCATGACTTTGTTTTGGCCATTCATACCGACACTGACCTAACCAGTAAGGGAAGTACTGGACAACTACATGTTTCATTGGAGGTGGTTTTGAACAGGGGACCTCTCGCTGGAGGGCCAGATGTCTACTTCTTGCTCAAGCTCACCCTCCAGCAAACAGGAACGCGGGTGTACTAAACCTGTAAATGTAAGGTCAAGCTACCCAAGCGTTGTCTCTCAGTTGAGTTCATCTACGATGCTGACCAACCCATCTGGAGATCCCCTCAGAAAAGTGGACCAGCGATCAATCAAAAAATGTATAAATCTAGAAGAAGCCTATTCTAAAAACCATTTACCGTCGGGGTGAAGTGGGTGTCGGAGATTTACTGAGACTGAGAGAAACTGAAGGAGAATGAGAGATAGAGAGAGGGAGTGTGAGAGAAATAGAAAGAGAGAGAGTATGATGTGTAAAAATGAGAGTGGGATTCTTTCTTTCTCCTCTTTCTCTACGCCCCCTCTCTCTCTCTCCCTCTCTCTCTCTCTCTCTCTCTCTCTCTCTCTCTCTTCTCTCTCTCTCTCTCCTTGTGTGAACCGTCGCCTAGGGGTTGCCCCATACCCAGAAGGTGTGAAGTGTGAAAGTGAGTAACTGTTTGTTTATTATAACAATTATGTGTAAGAGTGAGCATATCTTGGTATGACCCCTCCGGGCTCACATCTTTCAGACAGATTTGTCAAAAAGACATAGATTTATATTTATAAACAAAGTCAAGTTTTTGTCTTCAAGTGTAGTAAAGGGGCCGTTTTTTGCGTCTTGAAAATTGACGTCAAGAATTTGTTTCAAAGAGAGATGTGTGCTGTGGTTCTACTACATACTTTTGGGAGGTGAAAAATAAAAACCCACAAAGGGTTAATACCTCTGTTGGAGTGAGGTGACAAAGAGGCTGTTCAAGTGCAAGTACAAGTATAGGTGTAGAAAGTCTTGGGGTGATGGATAGGGGGAGAGAAAGATATGGATAAATAAAAGGAGTGATTTTGGACTCTTAAGTGAGAGAGAATGGCTTTGTCAATGAAGTTTGAAGTAGGAGATAATGGCCAGCAATCATATATCATTTGACTGTGAAAGAGTAAGGGTAACAATGATATGAGAGATAGAGAGAGAGAGTGAGAGAGAGAGAGAGAGGGGAGAAAAGTGATAAACATGTGTAGAAAGAGATAGATAGATAGATAGAGAGAAATGGAAAAAGAGAGATAGAGAGAGAGAGAAGGCTGGGGGAAAAAGTGCACATGCCAAGAAAGAGATAGCGGGATAGGTAGAGAGAGATGGGGAGGGAAAGAGAAGGGGAGAGAGAGGGGGAGAGATAGAGAAAAAAGGGGGAGGGGAGAGATAAATGTGAGAAACAGGCCTAGAAAGATATAGATAGATAGATAGACACCCCCCACAGAGAGAGAGAAAGAGAGAGAGAGAGAGAGAGAGAAAGAGAGAGAGAGAGAAAGCTATAATTCCAAAACGAATAGAAGCTAGAGGAGAAAGAAACACATTTTAAAAAAAAAAAAAGAAAAAAACGCATTTAATCCAAGTACCTTGACGACTGAGGCAAAACCAGCATTGGTTATTCATGGAAAAACTACTGTACTAGACGCTACAAGACAGTGCAGTTACTGTATCAGTCTGTATGGGGTAGACCTCCCCCCCATAAAAAATAAATTAAAAAAAAACCCACCCCGTGCTATTCGTTTTGCACTTCACTCTATCTCCTGGCTGTTGATACAAACAACAAGACACCGTTGTAAAACGCTTTAAACATTAGATAGGGTTACATACATGCACTAGTCTCAAAGCTTTTAATCTCTCTGGAATTTTTTGTTGCTGCACTATCTCCCCTTTTCCCACACCGCCTCTCTCGTAATAAAAATTCTTCTTAAAATCTCCCCATCGTCTTTCCCCCTCTCTCTATATCTCCCTTATCCACTCTCATCCCATCTCTTTTACCACTCTCTAATATTTTCCGCATCACTCTCTGTCAGTCTGTCTGTCAGTCCGTCTGTCTGTCTGTCTGTCTGTCTGTCTGTCTGTCTGTCTGTCTGTCTGTCTGTCTCTGTCTGTCTCTGTCTGTCTGTCTGTCTGTCTCTCTCTCTCTCTCTCTCTCTCTCTCTCTCTCTCTCTCTCTCTCTCTCTCTCTCTCTCTCTCTCTCTCTCTCTCTCTCTCTCTCTCTCTCTCTCTCTTAGCGGCGCACTTTACATTCTTGGTGAGCAAACTTCTTTCCCTCTCTCTCTCTTAGCGCCTATCCATCTCCACGAAGACAGTAGCATCCAATCATAGCTCTGCCCTACATGAGCCAATAAGCGCTGAGAATGCGCAATGTCTAAGCGGCCATATTATGCAATCCGCTAAAGTCATGTATATCGCAAATTGTCTGTTACAATCCTACGACTTTAAACATGGCGTCCCAACTTCCTTCTCACATCGCCTACCTGTCGGTTTTAAACACGTCTTTATCGAAATCTTGGCGACAAGAATGCATAAGACACAATGCATTATAAATAAATTATTGCGCACCATAGCGCGTACTTTGTGCGTAATTGATGCGCAATAAGAGTCCGATTAAAACGTTCACATAAAACGTAACTCACTGGTTAAAGGGGTTTGGGGATGTGGATAATGCGCTATATAAAATGAAGGTTAATCGATCTATTAGTTTTACTTGATCTGGAAATTAATATGGCGCTATTTGTGTGTATGAATGGATGTAGGCCTGTATTCAAAGATATATAGACCTGGATTTGTTATGTTAGCAAACCCACAATGTAACGTAATGCATGGCTTCATTGAGAATCTCAGTAATCATGTACAGTAAGAACACAGCCATAATGCGAACATTTTTTTAGGCGCATGCACTTAAATAGTGTGGTAGATTGGTTTGTTGGTTGGTATGCTGGCTTCCTAATGTTTTACTTCAGCAACTAGACTACATTGTAGATGGGTTCCAAGACGAATGTCTAACAAGTTTACGTACTGCCACACAGAGACGGACAGAGAAAACTAGCACTCCTTTGTCAGCCGGTTACATGCAAATCACATTATATTGACACCCAACCAGTAGATAGAGAAAAAGATATCGAGATAGCGAGATAGAGAAAAAGGGAGGAAGAAATGGAGGGAGAGATAGAGAAAAAAGTAGAAAGAGAGAGAGAGAGAGAGAGAGAGAGAGAGAGAGAAAGTAGAAGAGAGAGAGAGAGAGAGAGAGAGAGAGAGAGAGAGAGAGAGAGAGAGAGAGAGAGAGAGAGAGAGAGAGAGAGAGAGAGAGAGAGTGATATACTATCACCCTATCGAGAAATCTCGTAGTCCAGTTCAATGGGTCCATGTACAAACTCGAACCAGGAAGAGTAAGATCCCGTTTTGCATACATGTAATAATAAACGTACAGCTTTCCATATCATTCTCAGCCACACCAGGCATATGCCATGTACCACAGGGTCAACAAGTCTAGAGTCTACGCTCTCAGTCGGTTCAAGCGAGGGGAAGGTAAGGCTACATTTGCCCTCACTAACTTCACAAGAACTTGTCAAATTCTTGGGTACTGGGTACTAGTATTGGTACCGGTACTGTTATCTCTCGGAAAAGGTAAACAAATCCAGACATATGTATGCTCTCTAGCGTAAGAGCTCAAAAGTTCCAGGTACTAAATAGAACATTATTGGGAAATTGAATCAAATTAATAATACGACCGATGCAAATTGCACACTGGAGTTATAAAGCCTATTTATCAATATTGTCTTATTTAATTTTTTTAGCGGATAGCCCATTAAAAAAGGGATGAAAATATCATCAAAAAAATGTGGCCTATAATAAATAGGATTAGAAGCAATGAAATTTGATAGAAAGGGAAAAGTCCGATTTTTTGGGTATGGCGTATATTTTAGATCAAGTTAAAAAGAAACCGAAAATGTACATATATGGATCCAAGTGCTTATGCGTGTGTAAGATATACGACAGGAAAACATAGAGCTCAAAGTAGCGTGCATGTATCACAATGAACCCTTTTTTTTTATTTAAAAAAAAATTGAACTCGCCGTGAAACAGTATAATACTCGTAATAAACTGTACAAGCTGGTTTCTATATTCCAAGACAGGCATAATACTTCCTTTCACAATCAATTACCACTTTCAAACACTAAAGCTAGTTTAGATTATACGCTCTTCTTTGTCTTTACTTATCGGAATAAAGGAAGGGTAGCACTGTTTATAATCCACAGTAAGAATGAGCACAACAACTACCGGCTCCAGTACAATCTATTCTCAGAAAACAAACAAACATAAAACACCACACCTATCAAAACCAAACACACTTTTAACATTAACTTGAATGTATGATCCAAGGCCGAAAGCGCAGAGGAATTTCTCAAATCCAAAACGAATTAAAATGAAGGAAGTAATAACTTTGACAAAGAAATAAAAAAAAAATACGCGAGGTTGTATATATATAGACTCTGGTTTTTTATTTACTCCGCTGTCACAAACGCATGTTGAACTTGTCAAAAACCTTGAGAATCATCTCACTGTAGTAAAAACTAAAAAAAAAGTTGCGCACCACAATAGGCGTAGACCACTACAGGGCGTTCGCGGGCTGCCCTCTTGGGTGTAGGTAGGTCTGTTCGCCGGCGGTGCGAGACAGTGCGGAATGGTGCAGAGTGGTTGGTGCGACCAGGGGGACCCAGAGTATGGGAGCATTGGGTGGGGGATTGAGTTGGGTGTAGGTAGGTCTGTTCGCCGGCGGTGCGAGACAGTGCGGAATAGTGCAGAGTGGTTGGTGCGACCAGGGGGACCCAGAGTATGGGAGCATTGGGTGGGGGAATGAGAGGAAGTTTGGGGAGGGGGTTGGGAGGGGGTGCGGGGAAATGGAGGATCTCTAGTTACTCAATGGTCTAGTGTGGGAAACATGGGCAGTGTATGAATGTGGTAGTGAGAGCTAGGAGAGGAGGGGGTGAACAAGGAATCGGGGAGGGGAGGGGGGGGGGGGGGGGGGGAGAGGGTGAAAATGTTGGGGGAGAGATAGAGACGAAGGAGGAGAAAGATTGAAGAGAAAGAAAGAAAACAGATAGAAACCTACGTTTCCGAGTGCTATATCCCTCCCTGGTGGTCTACCCCTTTATTCCCCCCTCCCATATTTGTTCAAAGCTGGAATGCGAACCAGTTTACCTACAACCTCCGTCAGCTGCTGCTTATTATGTTTCACAGCTTAGGCGACGAAACTAATTAGATAAACTCCAGGATTTCTCCAAGAACGGATTGTGAATGGGCGATAAAATTACAAGATAATCCCAAACTGGGAGAGATAAAAGTGTTTTGTGCATGTGGGGCACAGTTCATGTTGACATGAAATGCGGTGTAAATGATTACATAGATTCGAACTTAATCTGTGTGAAGTATTTTGCGAATCTGTAGCTGGTCCTGCCTGATTTGAAACGTAGAACTGAACCCTAAACCTCTGGTTAGAAACCGCTTTGCTCTACCGACTGATCAAGCAGGTTTTCCATCATGATTGAAATAGCGGGATCGAACTAGAGACCTCTTAGTCCAAGCCTTTGCCCTACTGACTGAGCTATCGCGCGAACATAAAGTTGCGCGATAACAAGCTGTTGGTGTACAGGTAGAAGTCCCGCCTTGATCTAAATCTGGATCCCAGTCCATTATGGATGGTGGGCTCTACAGTCCAAAATAGATCTAGATCTTGATCTGCTAATTCGGCCTGAAAGGAACCAGGTTAGGGCCAGAGGAGGGAGAAAGTATAGGAGGAGTAGGGCTAAGATCAGAGGAGGAGGAAGAGCAGGAAGATCAAGAGGGGGAGGAGATGAAGAAGCGGGGATTAGGGGTGCAGATTTGATCTTAATGGTGATAAGGGTGGGCTAATTCGGGATGGAGGGAAAGAAGTAAGAAAAGAAAAAGGAGGAGGTGGTGGAGGAGAAGAGGGCGGGATGAAGAAGAAGAAGAAGAAGAAGAAGAAGAAGAAGAAGAAGAAGAAGAAGAAGAAGAAGAAGAAGAAGAAGAAGAAGAAGAAGAAGAAGA
>RQTK01000014.1:1259948-1267448 GCA_003991915.1 Elysia chlorotica
AGGGAGGAGAGGAGAGAGGGGGGAGGGGGGGGGGCTATAGAGTGCTAGGGCTAGGGTCCTTTAAGCTTTCATTCAAATTATTTCATAGCGATGTTGTAATCCTATCTTGAAAGAAAGAAGGTTCGAGTTTGTTATTTGAACCTTCAGCTTTTTACATTGCTTAACACATAAAACATTCATAGGCGTCGAAATAATTATCCTAATTATTATAATAACGTGTCTGAAGCTTTTATTATTGTGAGAAACTGTAGACCAGACAACGCATTGCGTCGGAAATCCGCATTACGTGTGTGTAAGTGTATGTGGTGTGTGTGAGAGAGAGCAATAGAGAGAGAGATAGAGAGAGGTGGATGTATTATGTCTAGTGTGTGGTGTAAGAGAGATAAAAAATCATAAAATCCTCGGCAACAATGAAAAATAGAGAGAAGACTGGGTTTTTTTTAACACAGAGCGAGTATTTATTTAGCTTGGTGAATAAATTTTGAATTGTGCCAATGAATGGATGATTGAATGAGTGTGTGGCAAAAATAGGAGATAAGTGGGCGGATGAAAAGATTGGATTTCGGGAGAGGTGGGGCAGAGAACAGATAAGGGGGCGGTTCAACCATGCAAGGCTTTACACGTAGGTCTACAAAAGATGTATTTTGTTTCATGTTCATGAAAAGAAATCCATATTTTTTCCGTGAAGTCGACAGGGAGAATAATGACTTGTAAATAATGTAAAGATGAAATAATATTTATTCGTTCGTCTTGTGAATTGCCTGGATTCATATTGTTGCTCGCAGACAGATTGTGGAGTCGTGAGGAAGAGAAAGACAGAGAGAAAGAGAGGGAGAGGAAGAGAAAGATAAAGAGAGAGAGAAGGGTCAAATAAAAAGCGAGAAAGAAAAAGAGAGAGAGAGAGAGAAAAATAGAAGAGAGCGAGAGAGAGAGAGAGATTTAAGATTTTAAAGATGTTAATACTAGTGCCATGTAGGCCTATCGGGTGGCTGTTGGAGCTCATCGGGGTGCCTGGTTCAGTGATACCCCTATATGCTACTTCCGCTATCTGGGGGGTAAAGGTCACCATGATGCACGTCCGGTTCACGAGCTCGTGTTTCACATTTCACAGATCACAGGTCACAAGTCTACTGGCATTTTCACTCCATCAATTCAAGGTCGTGCCGGAGTAGAGAAAAATTAATATATTGTAATCTGGATGGGGAGTTACTAGCATAGCATTGCTGCATTCTGCTCCCCTGAGGCGGGATTTTGATTGGAAGAGAGAGGGGTGGAGGGATTAGGGCAGTCCCTGGCCCCTCTTAATTCTAGCTAGATTCCTGTCTCGATCTCAAATCTTCCTATCCCAAATACACCTCTCTCTCTGCTCTCTCTCTCGCTCTCTCTCTCTCTTTCTCTCTCTCTCTCTCTCTCTCTCTCTCTCTCTCTCTCTCGCTTTTCTCTCTATTTCAATCCCTCTATCTATCTGCCCCTCTCTCTGTCTTTCGCTTTTCTCTCTCTCTCTCTCTCTCTCTCTCTCTCTCTTTCTCTCTCTCCCCCTCTCTCTCTATCTTTTCTCGTCATCCCCCTTTCTCTTTTTTTCTCTCCGTCTCACTCACTTTTTTCTATCTGTCTGTCTGTCTCTCTCTCACACACTCTCTCTCTCTCTCTATCCCTCTTTCTCCCTTTTCCATCAATCTCTTTAAAAACAAGCATACATACTGACTGACACACAGTTCGACAGAGATTATGGTGCTACTCTCCTAGACAAAATCTCTGGAACTCACGACATCCTGCTAAAGGTATTAATGACACACTATTTCATGACATAATGGATAACAGACCCTATGTGGAAATAACATGTCACATCATGCAGATGACACACGATACTGTGACGGCGCTACACATCCAACACAAAGAAATTCCCGCACAAATAGTTCCACTTTCATGCGAAACAGATATACGAGATTTACAGGAACAAGACACTAAGTGCTGTAAGTACAATAGAACGGTAGCTTACAACTCGTCGTAAACCTTCTTATTCTTATGAGAGAGAGAGAGCAAGAGAGAGAGACAGAGAGACAGAGAGAGAGAGGGTGGGAGGTGGAGAGAAAGAGGAAGAGAGAGTATGTTTAGACGATCGTAAATTTACCATAACGTTGTACTTACAAGTTTAAGTCTATTTCCCGTTTAAAAATTATTATAATTTTATGTCATTATGATAGCACATTTCTGCGCTACGCTTATCGGATTTCCCCGGGAAACTAAGGTAGAGGCGCAAAATTTTATTTTGAGGCTTTTTATCAATCCATAATTATTATTATTCTGACAGTTAAGGTGTTTTTCTTATGTTTTATCAGGTCTTAAATCTAAGTTTATTCGAGCGATACGATTTTATTAACATTTTGAAGCTATAAAATAATTAATTACTTTTGTTGGAGCTTGAATAGCGATGTTTTCCCCTCAACTGAATTCTAATAAAATGATAAATTTGTCAGGTTAATCGTGTGTTCTATTTTTCTTTCCAAGTCAAATTATCTTTTCAAAATTTTCCATAAAGAGAAGAGAGAGAGAGAGAGAGAGACTGAACACCATATTAACTACATTGTGGACGGGCCCCTAGACTGGATCTGACAATTTTATGTGCTACCACACACGAGACAGGGCGGGGATACCATGACTCCTGTCTCAGCCGGTCACATTATACTTACATCGACCCAACCAGTTACAGCGGACGAAATTGGACATATGCATTTTTCGATCGTGGGATTGGAACCGCGAACCTTCTGATCTGAAAACCAACGCTTTTCCATTTGATCCAGTTCGCCGCCAGAAAAAAATAACAAAAAACAAAACAAAAACAAAAAACGCAGGCTCCCTTCCTATGTTAAATATCGTGTCAAAACTGAACTTAAGGCGATGGTGCCCTGGTCTCACACTGTGACTGACCTGTGGTCACGCTAACCTTAATGTCCTCCGGACAATGACTCCCAGAGAGGAATTATTAGGATAGTTTGGTTTTTTCTTATCGGCCTACAGCTATATTGTGGACGGGTCTTAAAACTAAAGTCTGATAATTTAGTATGCTACTATACCTATACTGAGTGGGTATACCAATGGAGCTGTGAATTCCAGTGGCATTATAATATTTTTATTGTTCGGATTTTTTCTGGTGCAATCCCCGATTGGAAGAGAGAGAGGGAGAGAGATGCACTGAAAAGTTGAGTGAATGTAAGCGTGTGTGTGCAGTGTGGGGGAGAGAGAGAGAGAGAGAGAGAGAGAGAGAGATAGCGAGAGAGAGAGCGAGAGAGAGAAAGAGAGTCAGATGGATGGACAGACAGACACGAACACATCAATTGGAACACAGACAAAACGATGAAGACAGATAGACATAAAAACAGACACATAAAATAGGGAAAAAGTAATTCCCAAGGGAGCGAAAATACGATCATGTCGCATAGAAAAAAAAGGAAAAACCAAAGAGTATTGAAGTGAGGATGTGCGTGCTCCTAGCTGGCCTGGCGACCTAACAGCTCCAGACAAGACAATCGCGATCTGTGGGGGAATTGATGAATACAGACCAGCGACCTGGGGGGTCAGTCAAAGGTCAGCCAATCAAACCTCTAGAAATTATTGAACAGTGATGCTGGCAATGAGGCAGAGAGTGAGAGAGTGAGAGAGAGAGAGGGAGAGAGCCTCTCTCTATCTCTCTCTCTCTCTCTCCCTCTCCCCAACTCTCTCTCTCTCTCTCCTCCTCTCTCTCTCCCTCTCTCTCTCCTCTCTCTCTCACTCTCTCTCTCTCTAGAGTGAGAGAGAGAGAGAAACAGGGAGAGAGAGAAACAGGGAGAGAGAGAAACAGGGAGAGACAGTAGAAAGACAGAGAGAGGGAGAAAAATAAGAGATAGAGAAAGAGACTCTCTCTCTCTCGCTCTCTTTCTTTGTCGCTACACTCTATCTCCGTCTTAATTTAAAAAAAAACACAAAAAAAACAATAACAACAACAACAACAACAACAACAACGAAAAACAAAACCAACCCTACTAATAGAAGAGCTTTACTTATTATGTATTCCTTTTAATCAGAGTTCACTGTAAGATCGTCTCTCTCAGATTGACTTGTACTACATGACAGAACTTTATCTGTGACCTGAAACCAAACAGTCACCTGGACATGGCAGGACAGCCCTGGTGTTCCTCTAAGCCTGGTCACCACAGGACGAATGGGGATACCCGCACAAACCGCTAATCCCTCAACATGGCGCTAATCCCATAACTAATCACCAGTCATCGGCCTGAGAGATTAACACTGATCGCTCACTTCAAAATACACTGGAGGTTTGTGTTGGTGAGTGCTCTATAGCAAAAAACTCATCTCGACTATTTTAACAGTAGCGCTAATTCGGCCTCTGGATATCCCCACAGCCCACGTTAATCCCTAAAGATGGCGCTAATCCTAAAACTAGTCAGCATTCACAGGCCTCAGGAAACGGAAATGGTCACTGACATTTAAAATTGGGAAAAATTTGTCAACTGGATTATCAGATTTTATCAAAACAACTCCCAAACAATGTTACCAAAAACCCTGTTGTGGATCTAACTGGCATTCTTTAAGCATATTAAATGTGCGGATGTGGATGGGGTAGAAGAATGCGTGGAAAACAGAGAGAATGAAAAGCAGAGGGAGACTTTGCATGAAATACACAGGCAGTGTAAACCAGAGACTATTAACTAGGTGGAACGTTTCAATGGGAAAATGTTGCCTAATTTGTGTTGGATTAATTAAGACCATGCCTTCCGTCTTTAAACCTTAGGTAAAAACTAAGTACTTTAATTTCATTAGACAAAATAGTGAGCACGCATTCTTCTTAACAATATAACTGTGAGAGCTCTTTTTGTAAATAGTCTTACTAAATATGTAGTCTCTGGCAACATAACAAGAAAGAAACGCCTATTGTCTTCACCAAAGAGAGAAAGAATCTGAAAGCAGAGAGAATTGGTCGGCCAATTTTTCCATGTCTCGTTCATGTTTTGATATTTTTTTTTTTGTTTAGTTTCTTAATGTCAATTTTACCGTCTAGTGGACGGATCACAGCCTAACATCTGACAATTTGGGGTAATTATATTTACACAAAGTAAAGCAGGAATAACAGTCGTTCACGTTACACTGACACGTGACAAAGCTACTTTGCATGCTCTATTTACTGGCTGGTTCAACTCCCCCTCCCCCTCCCACACACACACACACACACACACACAAACATGTATACATGTATATATATAAAGACTGCAATATTAGTTTGTACATGTACTATCCTGCACATAATGTGATTCACAGAGGAAATGCTCCCACTCATACGCTTGTCACGTTTTAAACTTTCCCCATGGTGTTGGTTTAGTGGTGAGTGCTTGTCCAGTCTTCTTTTACATTTTCTCTTTACCCTCCCCAACCAAAACGTTTTTGTTGCTATTTTAAACTATTTTTTCCTTTGTAAAAATAATTATTTCACAGAGCTGGCTCTAGAATCCACACCCTAACCGAACCTTGTAAGTTTTTGTTTTCTCCCACTAACAGTCTTTAATCTTAGTCCTTTAATTGTCTATTTTTGTATTGTATTGCTCTTTATTTTACTATTTCTTTTTGCCCTCACACCCAGTTCATCTTTTATATTTTTCGCAGTGTCCGCGTGTGGCAGCTGGTAATGTTGTCACACGTTAGTCCTGGACCCTTGAACGAAATAACGTAGAGGCTGACTTTGCACGCTATTGAAATAAGCCAACTCAACGCCAATTTTATGAAAAACAAAAATTAATATTCAGCTCCCTTTTTACTCCTTACCCTTCTACGCTCTCCCTAAAAAATTACAAAAATGTAAAAGCGATTTCTTGGCCACTTAGATGACTATGTTCAGGACCTTGCGCTCTTCATCCTTGACCTTTATCTAAGAAGGCCCGTACAAGTGCGACCACGTGACCACCCTACTGTCTTAGATGGTTATCTCTCCAAGCCCTTGCCTTCTTATTCCGTACCTCTCCCTTTCCCACTTCTCTCTCTATTTCTTTGTAAAGAGAGTGCCATACAAGCGCCATCACGTGACCAGCCATCCACTCAAGCACTCAGATGGTTATCTCCGAGACCTCGTCCTCCTTACTCTAATCCCAGCCCTCGACACCCGCCAGGACTCAGTAATCCGAGTGCCTTGACCAGTTTGACCGTTGTCCACTCACGCAGGACACGCGCCTTGACCGGCCAAGTGGAGGCGATGGTCAGATCAGGGACAGCAGCGGGCAGGCTTCACACGGCCATGCGAGACGCTCACTCACACTCACAGTCTCACGCGCAGATCGAACGCGCATCGGACGCACGTCGGACGCACATCCGGCGGGGACAAAGAGGTTAATCAGCGATTAAAGGGTTTGGTATGGCGGAAGTTTGTCTTTGTCTTTGTGATCTGAGTGGGGTTTGGACTGGAAGATGTGCATGCGTTGATTGGGGAATCTTGTTTGAGAGGAAGACGCGGGCGATTGGAAGAGGGAGGAAGAGGGAAAAGGAAAGGGAGATAGAGCGAGACAGAAAACAAAAGAGGGATAGAAACACGAAGAGAAAGATGAGAAAGGGGGTGTATATTACTTTAGGAAATACTATACATGACTAATAGTTAAAAATGAAATTTAAAAAAAAGCGACATAAGAAAACAACATCAAGATTTCTTCAATTTCCGAATTGTGTATCACCGAGAACTGCAAGTGTTCGCTTCAAAAGGATTTTACACCGATACAGATACATATAGTAGACAAGATGGGAAGAAGAAAGACAAAATTCAAAGTAAATATGGATTTATATTATCATTATTGTGCAATTGTATAATTTGTTATTTCATCGGTCTTTCTCTTTCATCAAGAGGATTATTGACTTTATTCTGATTGTTTTAAAAGTTCATGTAATCCATTTAGTGAGGAGTCGGTTTTAGTTACTTTAGATGTTAGAATGTTATTTACGGTGGGGACTGAAAACAGTTTTTTTTTTACTTAAAAAATATTATGATTATATTAATTTTAGTGTCATAGAATTGTTGGCTTTTCAAAAAGTTAAACGTATCATTTGAAAATCGTTGGGCTTTTTTTTTTCAGTCCAGTGGATTCTTAACTTCCATACGACTAGAATAAATTAAAATTGCAATCGAGAAATAAGTTTTAATTTACAAACGAAGCTGAAAAATCCGTTAAATTTTGGATGAAAAGTTTTGATCAAAAGCATTCAATGTAACCTTGTCCCAACAAGATTGTGCTTGAATCTGTTGCAGTAAGCTAATACATTTCAATAAAAATTAATATAAATGCATTAAAAGGGAGTTTGACCCAAAAAACAAAAACTGCCTTAAAAACACATTTTTCGAAATAAACCAACAAATAGATGTAGAAAAAATATTGAACATAAAATATTTATATATTTACAATATTATACCTCACCGACCTGCCAAAGTGCTATATTATTGCAATAAATGACTCTAAACGGCGAACGTAT
>RQTK01000014.1:1269948-1281337 GCA_003991915.1 Elysia chlorotica
GACAAAGACATACATAAAAGAAGAGAGTCAATAGGAGAAACTAGTTGTTGAAATATGTCATGAAAGAGATGATGACAGGCCTCTTGTCATCGTCTTGGGTTGACTGCGGTCTTTGTTCTGAGTGGGAAGTGTTTACAGAAAAGATTGGCCTGGAAGCAAAGCCTGAAGGTAACCAAAGGAAAAAATGTATTGTTGTACAGTGAGACGGATGGGTAGCAAGAAGGGAAGTTTAGATGGACAGAGGGAGAGTGACGAAGAGATAAAAGTGAGGAGGAGGATGAAGAGAAGGAGAAGAGAAAAATAAAGAGAGAGAGAGAGAGAGAGAGAGAGAGAGAGAGAGAGAGCGACAGACAGATTGGCAGACAAACAAAGAGTGAATGTAAGAAAGAAATAATTGGCCCGAGAAAGAAAGAGAGAGAAGGAGAAAGAGGAAGAGAGACAGAGAAAGACAAAGAGAAGGATACCAATAGGAACATAGACAGACGCAGACAGAGACGTCTACAAGTCAGACACAAACAGAGACAAAATAAAGACACAGACCATGAGTTCAGAAAGTCAAAAAGAGTCCACTTTTCTGAGGGTGAGCGAAATGGCCAATCAAAACGAAACGATTTTTGTTTCCTTCTTTTTCTTTTAAAGTTGAAGAGCAGCTGGGGTTGGCATTATAGAGCAGTTCGTGTAGAAATTTCCAGAAGGATGATCTAGAAGGATGATCTAGAAGGATGATCTAGAAGGATGATCTAGAAGGATGATCTAGAAGGATGACTTTGACAAAGTGTAAGATGGCGCATGGGGGGTGGAGGCCGACAGTCAAACATCTCGAACTTCAAAGAAAGCGAAACAAAGACCAGACGGAGACAAACACACAGATGATAGATAAATGCAGAGAGTGAGAGATAGACACAGAGAGAGAGAGAGAGAGAGAGAGAGAGTGAGAGAGAGAGAGAGGGAGGGGGGGGGGGCAGAGAAGGGGGGAAGGGGGGGGGGGTAGAGAGTTCAAGCGTTTATGGAGATTATACTCTGAGAAAAGAAAAGACAGACAAATAAAAGAAACAGATATATGGATCAATAGAGAGAAGGATAGATAGATAGATTGATAGATCAATAAATAGATACATGTAGATAGATACTGGATAGGTAATTAGATAAGACAGATAGCTGGATAGGTAATTAGATAAGACAGATAGCTGGATAGGTAATTAGATATATTATAGATAGATGGATAGATCGACAGAGAAAGCCAATGCTCTAACCACACGCTACCGTACCCCACACAGTAACCAATAGGAGAGGAGAAAAGTTCGAACCACAGACCTCTCACCACGAAAGCCAATGCTCTAACCACAGCGCTACCGCGCCCCACACAGTAACCAATAGCTTTACCAGAAGTAGTTGATCACGGCCAGCCATGTTTGGAGAGACTGTGTCCAAACATGTCTCCTCGGCCAGGAGAGTTCTAGTTTACATGTACCCATAATCCCCTGCTGTTCATTGCCCAACCGCCTTTCCGTTTCCGCACATGCGCAACAGCGCATAATGTGTCAAACCGGTTGTTACGGCAGGGACAAACATCTTCCCCCAGGTTCTTGCATCACCTGATAATGAAGCAGGCTAGCTGGAATCCCCCATGACTATTTACTTTGACTTTCAGTTCTCAGTTCCCTCCCTTACCCCCATGACAGTCCTTGCGATCAGAGAGCCCATAGCGAAATCGGCGACGATAGGTTAGGAAAACACCGGCGTCCAATCATAGTTCTAGCCTAGACTTACTGAGCCAATGAGCGATCAGAAAATTCTCATGCTTAAACACTAAAAGATTGCGATTATGTACTCCGCTATCTGTGTGTGTATCGCAAAACCTGTTGGGATCGCTTCCTTCACAGTTCACACCGCCATGGAGCTCTCGATGAAAGCTCGCTGTTTGTCCACTCAGAGACTGAGGGCTGCTCGCCTGCTGTGGTTTGACTTACCAGATCGGACACGAGAAGTCCGCTCGTGTTGAGTCCATGAGAAACGCTTAGAGAAAATTAATTTAACAGAATGACGGCGCCTTGTAGTGCCTTGATGTGGAGACGTCTAGGTGGTCGCTACTAGTGGCTGTAATGACAAGTTGTGGTTACAAGTAATAGTTGTGGTAGTGGTTTGGGTTTACAGTTGTGAGTAGTGATTTATGTTAGTGGTTGTGGTAACAGATAAAAGTTGTAGTCTGTGGTTACTTCAACGAATCCAGCTACTTTTTCTGTAAGAGATACAAATAAAGAAATATTGCAGTGGTTTTAAATCACAGCGACAAAGCTAAGACCTAGTGGAATTTTCCATTCTATGCTACAGGTATTGCATGCATCACAGTGGGGTTACACATCTCACTCTCTTCCATTCCACTGAGTAACCAGCTCACATCGTCGATAACAGAATGTCAGTCCGCTAAGTGATAGCTTGACTATCACATGACTCTAGCCTAAGGCGAATAAAAACCGACACTAACCATAACGTGACTCCAGCCTAAGGCGAAGACTGACACTAGCAATAACAACTCGGTTGTTTAGTTTGTGGTTAGCCATTACACTGACCCGGGTCAAACACGGTGGTTTAATGGTTTAAAGTTAAAGTGCCCCTTCTAATCGAATGGTTGATGGTTCGATTTCCACTCTAGCGGACTCCTTTTTCTCTTTACTGTCCAGTACATTTGGATCGAAAAAGTCCATGGTAACCCTGTTTTGGAGTCCCGTTGCTATATAAATAATCTTTCATGGGAACTAAGAAGATGTTAGACTAACAGATACATTCCGGTCTCGTACCAACGACTTAGGCTATACATACACCGTGGATAATGTTAGTTCATTCCGTAACAGATTTTGACCATCACAGAGTGAAGGCCTGAAGGAGAGAGTCCCACTTACCATAACAACTTTGTTATTTGGTTACACAGACTGGCATCCAAACACTGAGGCCTAAGGGTGAAGTGAGCCTTCTATTCGGATTAGTACTGGTCTCCGTTCAATTATTGCTATATTCATCTCTTTTTTCGCTTAACAGCACAATGCGACCGGTCAATGTCCTTGGTACATTATGCACTGAATCAGGGTCCCGTCGTCGTGTATGACATATCTTGAAACTTAGCTAACAGACGTTCAACTAAGACAGAAGCTTTCTTTCTCGGACTAGGGATTCGGAATGACCACTATTGATGTTAGTCCACTTAGTCATAGACTGACAATAACTGACCACCACAACTGGACTCTAGCCTAAGGCGAAGACTGCCACTAACCATAACAACTCGGTTATTTGGTTACACAGACACGACCAAACAAGGTGGGTTTAAAGGTAGAGTGCGCCTTCCATTCCGATGGTTGATAGTTCGATTCAACTCTAGCCGCTTTTTTATCCTCAGCATAACGACCGCTTTGGGGTTCCATTGCCGTTTAGGATCTTTCTTGAAAACATAGGAGAGGTTAAAGTAAGAGAAAACGTATCCTTCTAGAACCAAAGACTTAGATTGTACTTACACCGCCAATAATGTTAACCCACTCAGTGATAGATCGACCACCATAGGGTTAAGACCCCAGCAGAAGAGTCCCTCTAACCATAACAACACGGCTATTTGGTTACACAGACAGGCACCAAAACACACCAAAACACGCGGCCAAACGGTGCCAAACGGTGCCAAACGGTGCGCCATGGTGCCACAGTGACGGCTGCTAGGGTAAACAAACTGCCGCTCAGTCTATTTCCGGTTGCCACCGCGGAGGCATGCTGGGTAAGCTATACAACCGGAAGAGACGTGTCTGCCATAATTTCCTCGTTAAATGATGGAAGAAAATTGGATGGATGTGCAATAAAGAAAAATCCAATATCATATCTTAAACAGTCAACTTTCATGAAGTATGGAGAACAATACAAGGGGGGGGGGGGTAATCTCACACACACACACACACACGAAACGTGGGGAAAACTTGAATAAATACAGCAACTGTTTGAAATGAAGCTAAGAAGAATCCAATGATTTGTTGACGATAAGGCACGTTATGTTTTAGAACTATCTGGATGTTACGTGTTGTCTAGATTAATTCGGAAAGCTTGCACACCAAGCTAGAAACGATAATTGTCAGGTACAAAACGTGAATGTTCCACGCAGCATTCTTATCGCATTCATCGATTTTAGTTTTTTTCTGGCTGGCCTTTTAAAAATGTAAAAAAAAGCGAAAAGGAAAAGGGTTTATACTTACGTAAAAATTATCATAATTAAACTGTTCATAATACAATTATTAGAACGGTTTTTATAAAATTTATTAAACTAAGTTAAAAAATGAAAATGATAGAATGATGCGCTAACGCCAGAAAGTTTATACATAAAATTATAGTAAATTCGATCTTGGGCTTTATGAAGCAAAAAAAAAAAAAGTTCAGAAGAACAAAAGAGTCATAACGAAATGGAGCGCTAAGAAGATTACGAAAAGTAATAATGGCCGTAAAGCTAAATTTTGAATGTATTGAATGTATTGTGTAAAGGACGCATACGCTGTTAATGGCTTTTTACCATCGGCTTTCATACCAACAGATGGATTTGTCACTCAAAGTTGTTAAGTACTTTACAAAATTTCACACCTGGACTATTTTACTAACAAAAAGGTCTTAAAAGGGTTAAAGTAGTGAGCGCGACTTGTGTATGTAATAAACTAATGCCGATGGTATAGAAGCCTGTGGATCTAGGCCCAATAAAGCCCTCGCGATTACGGCTCTAATAGCGAAAACGCAGACGATTAGTGAGGAAATCGGCACGGGTGACCATTCATAGCTCTACCCTAGACTTACGTAGCCAATGAGAGACCAGAAAACACAATGCCTTAAGGGGCATAATTACGTAATCAGTAATTGTTTTGTGGACGGCAAAGCCTGTCCCTATCCCTCTCTCTCTCTCTCTCTCTCTCTCTCTCTCTCTCTCTCTCTCTCTCTGTATGAATCGTCCCCCCCCCCCCCCCCCCCCCACACACACACACACTTTCTGAAACCTCGCAGCAACAACAAGAACAACAACAATAACAGCAGAAGCAACAGCAGCAACAAAAACAATAACAACAACAACAACAAAAATAACAACAACAACAACAACAACAACAACAACAACAACAACAACAACAACAACAACAACAACGTAGGGCGCGACACTCAACTACAGATTATAAGAGCTCTTAGAAGGCGTAATGACGCCTGTAATAGACAGTGACCCTCACGTAACCACTTGATCAACGTATTTATTGAATGTCGCCGTGGGGCTGGCCAGTACTGAATTGTGTATGTCAATACACGCTTTGCGATTCCACACAACGAGAACGTATGACATAATTACACCTTTTGACCACACAGTTTTCTAATCGTCAACTTGCTCTGTAAGTCTAGAGTAGAGCTACAATTGAATGTCGGTGCATCATAACGTCACGTTTCGTCTTCGTTCTCCATATGGACCTGGTATTCGCAGAGCCTGTGTTGTTGCAAGAGCACCAGTTTCCTGTCACCTGACAGGTAGAAATGTACCTGGGATCGATGCCTTCAGGCGAAGCCTCTGATTGGTCCAAAACTGGGTGAGAATAAATTAAGAGCCTGGCTCACAAAACCTTGGGCTATAAAAACACTTTCATATATTGAGCGCTCTTGGAATTAACAAACAGGATCATAATTACAATGATTGCTTTTAGGGTTAGTCAAGAGAGATTCCAAGGGCTTGATTTGTAGATGTAATTCATTGAATCTTAGGACGGAAAACGTCAAGTGAAGTGTTGCTGTTGTTGTTGTTTTTTAAATATATATTCTATAGGCTCTCTCAACAGGTGCGCAAAGTATTTTAAAAACTAAATCATAACAATATTTGAAAAAGATATTTCATTTCGTGGGACTCGATTAAAAAAAAGAGAAAGTTCGTTTCTATATATCATAAAGTGATTATTGGATAGTTTATAAGTATGATAATTTTTGTCACGAAAATCTTGAGTTTTATTTTTTTTAATCTATAACCTTCTTGCACTCTGGTAAACGAGTAATCGATGGAAACACAATTACCCAGTCTTTTAGTTCAGTTGTTAGAGAATCGACCCGCTGAAATGTCTGCTTTTATCCTTCAAAGAAGAAGCAGGAGAAGGAGTTATAGAGATTTCTAGAACGTGATGGTACAATAACGCGATGTGAACGTCTTGCATTTGAGAATAAAAACTAGGGAAAGGTTTGTGCTTGTGTTTGGAGAAAAAAACAGGGAAAGAAAGAACGAAAGATAGATCGATAGATAGATGATAGATATATAGATAGACAGAAACATTAAGAGAGGCAGGCAAGCAGAAATAGAGAGAAAGAGAGAGAGAGAGAGAGAGAGAGAGAGAGAGAGAGAGAGAGAGAGAGAGACAACGAGACAAAGAAAGAACAAAAGAGAAATATATTATTAATGTTGATACAGCTTCCGAATTCACAAAATTTGCTTTTGTTCAAATCAAAGATAGAATAATTATAGAGCCCGAAGCACACACGCACACACAGAGACACACACACAGAACACATCGCAAATCGAGCTATTATTGCTTATCGCTTCATTATATACTCCAGTACATCAAGTAATTATTGCTTCCAGCGCTCCGTTATATAAAGGTAGAGCCGTTACACTGATTGCTTCTGTCAACGGCACCGACCTCTATAGTACCAAGTACTACCAACAGGCCTGTTCGCCCTATCCCCTCACCGCTTACCTGACTGAAAGCTCGTCTGGTTAGGGGGCGTTGGCTTTGCGGGAAAATACGTAGATCTGTTATAAATCTAAAATGACCAGGAATATACCTGCATTTGTTTTTATTTCATTTTTTGGTTGTTTTACTTGATTTGTTGTTGTTGTTGTTGTTGTTGTTGTTGTTGTTGTTGTTGTTGTTGTTGTTGTTGTTGTTGTTGTTGTTGTTGTTGTTGTTGTTGTTGTTGCTGTTGTTGCTGTTATTGCTGTTATTGTTTTTATTGTTTTCAAACAGTGTGAAGTTCAGAGTAAAATGCTGTTAGGTTATCGAAAAGGTTTTAGTAAGCTAACAGACGTGGACATATTGATGTCATGATCCTGTTCAAAAAGGGGAGATAGATAGATAGATTTGGAAAGGTATATTCATATATATAAGGTATATTCTTTCCTTCATTATGTACGTCCTCTTTCTCTCTCCCCTCTCACGGCTATCACAAAGCACACAAAACAACCTGCTAGCCTGGATAGACAGAAGGTAGCGCGCCGGATGACAGTGGTGATGGATAGAGCGCTCAAGTCGAGTGGACAGAAAGGTGTTCGCACCTCGTCACACTAGGCCCCCTGACCCCGTCACTCCGTCACACAGTACAGAATTTGCGACACACATCCTGAAAGCTCAAGACATAATCAAGACAGCAAACACAAGGGTTTTTCCGACAACTCATCATTTTGATTCTTGCGCTCTAGTATGTACTGCCACACACGAGACAGGGCGGGGATACCAGGACTCCTGTCTCAGCAAGTCACATTAAACTGATACCGACCCAACCAGGGTTCGAACCACGGACCCCCTGAGTAGGTAACTGATGTTCTACACCAAGGCTACCACGCCCCACATGCCTTGCGATAAAGGGACTAAAAGCAAAAACGGTGACGATTGGGAATAGAATCTATATCGGCGTCCAACCACAAAGCTTTCTTAGACTCTCGGAGCCAATGAACGATCAAAAAAATCCATGCCTCAGGGACGTGAGTATGTCACTTCAATATTATATAATTCCATGAATCATTTAGTGTGGCACCTCTAACTACCTTAAGACAATCTAGTCCTGTCCATTTTTGGCGAAACCGACGGTCAATTAGAAAATTCCGAGCCAGAAGGGCGAAATTACGTCATCCATTTTGGTCGAGTGGACCGCAAAGCCTGTAATGTCCGGCGCTGACCATCCCATAGTTCACCTGGTCAGCAGAATGAATGGCCGAAGCTGGAGACTTGACCTGTCCAGTTAGACGCGCGCCTGTTTACACTAATTGGAGTGGACAGAGTTACGACTGGCGATGACTGGGGGTTGTGTGTGAAGTCAACAGGTTGGATGGGAGGGATGGAGAGATGGATGGATGGAGAGATGGATGAGATGGATGGATGGACTTAGGGCATGGGATCGGTAAGGGTTAAAGAGAGAGAGAAGGAGATAGATAGAGAGAGATAGAGATAGAGAGAGAGAGAGAGAGAGAGAGAGAGAGAAAACTTAGACAGACACACAGACATAGAAGGCATACAGACAGACAGGCAGATAGATGGACAGACAGATAGTAATCCCGCCTATAGCGAAAAATGTAAATATTGCGGGTTTTGTTCCTTTTTCTTGTTTATGTCTGGTTTTTTTTTTTAAAGATTTGGACATTTTATCTAAATACATTTTATCTAAATATTAAAACGGATCAGCATTTTTCAGAATTTAAGCAGCGCATTGGGTTTTCTACTCTCTGTCCTTCTCTCATCCTCTCTCTCTCCCTCACTCGTTCTCTCGCGTTCTTTCTCTCTGTTATTTCATTTTGTAGCGAAGGGGAAAGAGACAAACAGACGGATAAACAAGGAGTTAGCATAATAAAGCAGAAAGATCTCTCTAAAATTTTTAACAGGTTATTGATTTTTAAATGTTTCTCCCAGAATCTTTATCTCTCTACGTTTACATCTCCCTCTGTCTCTGTCTATCCGCTCTCTCTCACTCTCTCTTTTAACCTTGCTTTTCATTTTATCACGATCGACTTTGAATATCTACCATCTCTCTTGTTCCCTTCTTTTCCCCACCCACTGTAAATTGAAATCTTTAAAGTGTATCGTTTTACAGTCAAAGGGACGTCACTGTAAAAATGTCCACAGATCATTCAATTATTTCAGTTATTTCCCTTGGACACAATCTAGAGCATGACATGTTGCTTCTCTCTCTCTCTCTCTCTCTCTCTCTCTCTCTCTCTCTCTCTCTCTCTCTCTCTCTCTTTCTTTTTCTTTCTCTCATATGTGCTTTTTTGTTGCTCTCTTTACCTATCAATGTGTCTGACTCTCTCTCTCTCTTTCGTACTTTTTATTTTATTTTATTAATCGACACAAAGACTACGATTAACATTCCCCCCGCTCCCATCCTAGAGAGAGAGAGAGAGATGAAGAGAAAGAAAAAAGAAAGAAAGAATGAGAAAGAGAGATGGATAGAGAGAGAGGGGGGAGAATGAAGAAAGACATGCAGAAACAGAGAAAGACAAAGAGAGACTAAGAGAGAGAGAGAGAGAGAGAGAGAGAGAGAGAGAGAGAGAGAGAGAGAGAGAGAAAGAGAGACAGAGAGAGAGAGAGAGAGAGAGAGAGAGAGAAGAGAGACAGAAGAGAGAAATAGAGAGAGAGAAGAGAAAGAGAAATATGGAGCGGGAGAGAGACAGAAAGACAGAGTGTTACAATTATAACAGGGCTATAATGCCAGAGAGAAAACAAAAGTTATTAATCTAAAATTCCCCAACTCGGAAAGGTGTCATATTTGATGAAAAACGCTGTCGGTGTTAATTTATCATGGTCTGTGTGGGTGGTTTGGGGCAAAAAGGTGGGGGGGGGGGGGGGGTGGAGTAGGAAATCAGTGTTAGATCGATCAGACAGGACAGAGAGAGAGAGAGAAAGAAAGAGATGATAGGGAGAGAGGAGAGAGAGATATGGATAGGGTCGGTGTAATAGAGAGAGGGATTGAAAAGAGAGAGTCGAGGAAGGTGGAGTACAAGTGAGAGAAAGACAATGAGATAGACAGTGTTCAAGAAGTGTGTGTGTGTGTGGGAGGGGGGTGTTGGGCAGAAGAGGAAGAGAAACATTAAAGGATTTAAGGATTTAATAATTATAAACAGGTACACGGAAATTAAAGCGCAGAAATGGCGATGAGTAAAAAAAAGAAAAGTGTACCCGGGCCTTTACGAAACTCTCTCCCTCTCTCTCTCCCTCTTTTTCTGCTCTTTCTATCTCTTTTTTCTTATTCTCTTTCTCTCTTATAGATTTTTTTCTGCATCCGTTTCTCGCATTCTTTCGTATTCTCTGACTGTCTGTCTGACTATCTATCTGTCTGTCTGCCTTCGTACGCTTTCTCTTACTCTCTCTCTATCTCTCTCTCTCTTTATTTCTCTCTTTACCCATGATCTCTCTCTCTCTTTACCCATTTATCTCTATTTTTATTAGATCTCTTTGTATGTCACTATCTCCCTCAATCTTTCTAACATTTTTATCTCATCCACCAGTCCCAGTCTCTGCCCTAGTTTTATCTTCATCCCAGACATAAAATATAGACATCAAATAACGTCCTCGCTTTTCTTAACCTGACTGCTGTTAAATGATATATCTCTATGCATGAGAACTATAGCTAGGTAAGTAGCCCATTCCGCAATTTTCGATTCCTCTCTCCAAGTCTTTAACTCTCTCTCCGGGTTTAGCGTCTCCTAGGTTCCCCTAAAGGATCCTATGCGGCAAACCTCCAAGTTGACGATCAAACAAGGAGTTAAAGGGGACGAAGTGGCTTTAACGCTACAGAGCACAACTTTAGTTAGGAGCTCCGCGGTTCGTTTCCCAATCGAGCCATCTTGGTTTTTCTGGTTAGGTGGGTTTCTGTATAACGTGATCGGCTGGAAAAAAAAGTCTTGGTATTGTATATGAATTTTTGTTAGTAGCACGTAACATTTAGACGTTCGTCTTGGGACCCGTCCGCAGTGTTGGCTAGTTATTGACGATAGGCGTAAATAATGAGAACCCAACTCAAACTCAAACTTGCTACGATAGATTCTGCTTCCAATTTAGATATCCACCGTTAATATAATAGAGATAAAATGACGCACATTAATTTTTTGCCTGGGATGTTAATACAAAATCTTGAAACTTGACCGCCACACTATATTACACAATGTATCTTGATCGCTACAAAACAACCGAATTTCTTCTTAAGCTGGGCCGTACAGAGTTTAACCACAAACTCATACTTACCAAACATACGAGTATGCCAAACTAGCGTATTTTAAGAGCATTTTCCTACGAAGTTTTTGGCTATAACGCACCCTCTGGCTGATCGGGTTACAGGGAGCCGGATTGCGCATGGGTAAGAGCGTCGGCACCCTATGCAGGAGGTCATAGATTTGAACCCCAATCCTCTCGCATAAAACTACCACATGGGCCGAGCTGAAGAGGACCAGCCAAAAAAGCTAATTATAATGGGCTATACAGTTCTAAAGTTGGACGTTATGAAACCAACCCAACCTGGCCGGGTTGGCAGCTCTGCAGTAACCATCACTTTGATTGCGGGTTCCACAGATGGTAATCCCCCCCAGTGTCTCAAGCTGCCTGTAGTCAGTATCGATTTACTCCGGGCACAGGGAGCTCAGATAGTGACC